>CM076688.1:93582187-93657187 GCA_038501925.1 Xenopus petersii | reverse complement strand
ATACCTGTACAAAGAGCCAGGGATGGTTGACATAAAAGTGAATAGATCGTGAGTACACCTTTCGCATCTGACACAAATAATAGCAAATCCACATTCTATTTGCCAATGAACTGGCATTATTTTCTCTGCATTTGCATTAAAACACACATATGGACATTTAAATTAAAAGGAAAGTGAAAAGGGGTAACTTTTCATCCTGGGGCTGGCATTCCCCTTCTCTAAAAAAAAATCCTCCAGCCTGGGTACATTTCCTCTGAGAGCTGGACCACCATCTTCACTGACTTCCCAGAGTTCTCTTGTGTCTGTTCAGGACAATTTGCAATATTTCACAATATTTTAATATACTGCACATATAAATGGTCAAAGCCACAGGAATTGATAGGAAAGCAGTTAAATGATGGGATAAAAATGAGCACAAACCAGCAAAATGTTCATTTTACATAATTTGGCAGGCTATGGAAGTTTGAACACATTTCTGTGGTTTTTATATGTTATTACAGTGTGCAAATGAAGGTGATTTGCCCTTAAAGCTGCGAGTCTTAAGTTCTTATCTTATCAAACTGTCACAAAAGTATGTCAAATATCTATTCTGGGCTGTCTGCAAAGACGCAATTGAGTTAGAAACTTTGTATCTGTTTCTGGCTGTTCAGTGCAGCAGATCAAAGAGAAACCCAGGACTTATCAGTACAAATCCGTGACAGTGGGTTGAGCTGTCAAAAGTAGGGATGCACTGAATCCACTATTTGGGATCCAGCCGAATCCCCGAATCCTTGCATATGCAAATTAGGGGCAGGAAAGGAAAACTTTTTTGTGATGAAAAGTCACGTGATTTCGGTGCATCCCTAGTCAAAAGTGGGTCTGTCCCGCTCAAAACGGGACAGTTGGGAGGTATGCAAAGACCTTAAATCAAATAACAATTTCCACGTCATTTAAAGTTAGTGTTTAGGCATAGCGTCAGTGGTTTTTGATTCTCCCAAAGCTTTAAGGGAATGTCAATCCAAAAAGTAATTTTTTGCCTAATAAAAGAAAACATACTTCGAAGCAACTTTGCAATATACATTCATTACAATGTTTTCCTGGTTTTCCAATTATTTGTATATGTAAAGCTATTGAAAGCTTTGTCTGTCCGTCTATTCTCTTCACTGGTGGATCAGACTGTTGACACAATGTAAGACAAGGCATCTGATTCACAGACCTGACTTTCCTGAGGAATTTTGCAACATTGTTTAAAAAGTAACAACTATGGGTTAAGCAAATGCTGCTTTCAATAGCAATCGTTTTAGAAATAACTTGAAAGGCACTGAACATTTTTAATAAATGTATATTGGAAAGTTGCTTAGAATTGACTTTTCTTTTATTTGGCATACTTTTATTTTGCGGTTGATTTGCCTGTAAAGGTTCTGGACATGGGTTTTAGAAGCAGTACAAATTGAGGGTTGGTATTTGTTTGGCGCAAGATATAAGCTCTGCTGCCCGAGGAATTGGAGGCAGGGTGATATAATTTATAACACAAGGGTCACAAAACTACCCTGACTCAAGTTGACCAGAAGGCTGACACATGGCCACTTCCACGTCTTGCTACACCAACACTACTACACCTCCCACATGTGATTTACTTTTCATACACATAAGAAACCCCTGTGCAGGTGTATAGGTTAATAACACCCAGCAAGCTAGACACAGGAATGCCACGTCCTGCTGCTGCCCACTGAGCGTGGAAGGTGCTAATCTATTGAGAAAACACACGGTTACACCAGACAACCCCGTTTGCGTTAATGCAAGCTCTGTGAGCCACCAGCACAGCCCCCCAAGCGCCCTTATAGTGCCCACAAACTGCACACAAGTAAATTAGCTTCCTTACAAACTTCCTCCCAACTTCCGCCGGTCCCGGCGCGTTCTGATGACGTCACTGCAGGGATCTGTCAGTGGGAGGGTTGCTATGGTATTAGTCCCGTTCCTTCCTTCCGGCACCCTGAAAAAACGTCACAGGTGCGACCGGAGCGATGGCGGCGAATAGAAAGAATGTGTTGTCTTCTTTGGCTGTCTATGCCGGGGACTCTGAGCCAGAAGCCGAAAGTGATGGGGAGCCTGAGGGTAAGAGAGAGGGGAGAGACCATGCTGGAGGCTGCCTGTGAGTACTGAGGATTTGAATAGTGCTGAGCAGACTCTGGAAGTATAGGGGAACTACAAGTTATAGGGGCACAGACTGATAAGCAATTTCACTATATGATAATTAGAAATGTCTTATACCAAAGGGTTTTTTTTTGGGGGGGGGGTTGCTGTGGCGCTCAACAACATCTATTTATGCTACTAACTGAGAAAGATTGGCTCATTTAATAAACACTGCCCATGGGCAGTAACCAGTAGCAACCAATCAGCGACTGGCTTTTTTCTGACAGCTGCAGGTTGGACAATGAAAGCAAATATTTGATTGGTTGCCATGGGTTACTGCCCAGATGCACATTTGCCCAGTATTTATAAATGAGCCCCAGGGTGTGACCCAGAGAGGGACGGCCTATGGGCCGCCAGATTTAGCTCTGTTCTCTACATTATATATTCCTTCTCTGAGAGGCCGGTTTTAGGGTAGAGTAGAGAGGGATTTGGCACTGGAGCACTCGGGGGAGTAGATCAATTGCAAAAGGATATTAATCCTTTGATATAGTCAAAGCTAATTACTGATTAGTTACAACTCCACCAGGGATGTCCAGCAGTCTTTTCTGCTGAGGTTTGAAGCTTAGAAAAGGGTACCATTGGACACCCCCCCCCCCCCCAGGGACCCAAGGTTATAAACACTAGGAAAGGTTGCTGTATTGAAGGATAATTTTCATAGTTACAAGAATATTTGTAGCCTTAAAGGAGAAAATAAATCACTGGGGGAGGTACCCAGTGATTCTAGTCATGTACCTGATGACCCCCACTATCCCTCTTCTTTTAAAATGCACAAAATCCCCTGCCTTGATTTTGTCAATTATCAGTTAACGCAATAAACTCTCGGAATTGACCTTGCATGCCAGGCTGTTCTAAACATAAATAAGCACTCAAACTTGCTATGTCCTGTTTAACACTATCGCTCCAGCCTGGACATTCATGGTATAACAAGTAAGATAAGGTGTAATGACCCGAAAGACCAACTTTACTTTATAGTATGTAGATGTGTGTAGACCAACTTTACTTTATAGTATGTAGATGTGTGTAGACCAACTTTACTTTATAGTATGTAGATGTTTGTAGAAGAATAAGTACTGTTATTTGAATAAAAAAAATCCCAAGCACCCCTTGTGGCTCAGACCAAATAAGATATGCTTAAATATGGGTAGCATTCAAGTATTAGATTTTATCTAGATCTGTGTGGCTAAAAGGGGCAGAAATAATACAGAATTATAAAATCCATACAGGTATGAATATTGCAAAGCTTCAGATAGGTACTATCCACATTATTGGCACCTTCAACTCTGGCACAATTTGTTTTTTTACTGTGTCCCTATAGAAGAGAAAGGAGGTTTGGTATCCAGAGCATACGGGCAGGACGACATCTCCAGGATTGAGGAGGATGGATCCAACAAGGAGGATGATGACGACACAAGCCAGTCAGTGAGTGAACATAATACCAACCTTCTGTCTGTCTCTGTTCATTAGCCAAGGCGGGGAAGTTATATGGAAAGCTTAGCAATTCAGCAAAGAGACAGAAGTGTTTTATTTATAGAAGGAAAAGCACGCAAAGTAAGGAACAGGGGTCTCGGATAAGTAGCATCCCACTTTTTGTAAAACCTGTAGATCCAAGTGTATTATAATAAATAGGATAAGGTGTTGGCTACAATACTAAGGTTTTTTTAAAAGTAATAAAACACAAAGCACAGCCATATTTAGGGTTTAGTGATGTGTACAGAGGTACCTGGCACACAGGTCATATGGTACAGAGGGGACGATGTATAATGTAACACATCAGTTTTGGTTCCATGCCTTATAACAGGAAAAATCGCAATGCTAAAAGTGTTACTGTATATAGAACTGTTATATTTGGATAATTGATACAGATGTAGCAGATCTAATATTGGTACATGACACAAACACCTACAACATTTTTTTCATCATTGCAATAAATGTTTAGTGACATGAGCCAGCTGCAAACAAGTCTGTATATAATTTTCCTTTCCACCTCCTAAGCTTCTTTTTCTGTTTCTTGTCTCTCTCTCATCCCTTTTTTTTTAAATAATGCACAGTTTCTCAGGAGCAATAGGGGATACTGCAGTTTCTTGTAGTGTCCATAATGATGTTTTTTTTTTTTGTTTTTGCTGCCAGGGACTTTACAATGAGTTGCGTGCAGAGTCTTCTTTCCATCTACACTCCTTTTCTCTGCTCTGGGAATTCTGTGGCTTACAGCCCTTCTCTTAAATAGTATCAATTCTTGTCTTTATAGGAGGAGGAAGAATCAGAGACTGAGAATCAGGAGTCTGGTGAACCAAAGGTACTTGTTTGATGGCTGCCCCTTTGTTGCATCTGTCTTACTAACATATTTTATATAGTATCAATTTATGTAATATCATTTCAATTAGATATTAAAGAAAAAAGACACTGCAACTAATGCACAGAGCGGAAGCTAGATCGACAGAAAAGTTGAAATGATGACTTAATGGCATGCATCATTCCATAGGAAAACATAAAAATTATTACAGTGGCGATTATTACATTTGCAATACTATTTTAGAATGTGAGAGGGTTGCAGAAAAAGGAGTCTTAGAGGGGGAGATAAGTGTAAGAAGAGAGAATCCTAAGAAGAATATGAGGTTAAAAGGATGCAGGTGAATACATGAAAGCAAGTAGAGTGGGAGTAAGGCTGGTGGGGTAAAGCCTTTGCTGGAGAGAGGATGTAAGAAAGTGAGATATTATGATAGAGGATGAGTATAAGGGAGCTTTAGGAAAGTGGATGGCGATAGAAATAGAAAAAGAGTATAGGGAAGGGATAGAAGAAATTAGGGTTAGCCTTTTATATAGTTGAAAAGTTGGAAGATAGTAACTTAGGTTGAAAAAGACACTTCCATCGAGTTCAGCTGTTTATGTGAAACTTGCCTAAATGCCAGTTGTGATCCATTGGAATTTCTGTAGGTCTGTCTAAACTTGACTCATTTACAAATAATTGGCAAATTTGCATGAATGCAGTAAACCATGTCAACCCGTCTGATTTTGCTTTTCACTCATTCCTCCAGCTGGTTGTTTCTTTGAATGTTATAGCTACTGGTGTAAATTTGCCAAGTGTCAATAAATGAGCCTGACAGTAATATAAATAGTCATGATTTTTTTGTGTTTGATTTCCTCATAAATTGTCCACTAGATGTCACTGTTCTGCTGTAAATCTATAGGGCTCATTTACTGAATAGAAAGCAGTGTGCAAAACTTAACGGCAATTAGCCATTTTTTGCACTGAATTGCCACAGATCCCGGCAGTGTTATTTATTATTTATGCTATTTGTGTGGGGTTGGAGGGGGTGGGGGGGAGGCAGATATCTATATATGCCTACACATGTCTATATAGAAATACACACACAAAAAGAGTTGTTGTTATAGCTGCCTATTAAAGAAAATGGAATTCTGGCACTTGTAGCTCAGCAGCAACTAATTATCACTAATTAATCACTAACTAAAGGCCATGCTCTACATGTATGTGTTGGTCATAACAGTGCAAACATTTGTCTGTAATTGAGTAGACACCATGTCAACAGGGTACTATTAACAGAATGTTTCTTGGTTACAAGTTTTTATTTATGCTAGGGGAATGCGTTGATTTCCTTTTAACGTTTGGACGAGTGTGGAGACGTGGCGTCATGCCCTTCCTCTTGCGACTCCCATGAGGATTGGGCAGGCTAATTGTTGCTTACACAATTCATCTGGGACGTAACCTGTAGAGAAAGAGCGATAGAGAGTGCAGGTAGAGGATCTGTTATTCGGAAACCTGTTATCCAGAAAGCTCAAATGGGAGGTTGTGTCCCATAGACTCTATTTAACAATCCTGTTAACAAAACGGTACCTAAGCTTGATCCCAACTAACATATAATTAATCCTTATTGTTGGGAAAACAATACTGTTGGGTGTATTTAATGTATTAAATGTTTTTTAGCAGACTCAAGACATGGAGATCCTAATTACGGAAAGTTCCCTTATCTGGAAAGCTCCAGGTCCCAAGCATTCTGGATAACAGGTCCCATACCTGTATAACTCTGTATGGCAGCATGGGCATTCCCCTGTAGTAAGCACAGTTCAGCAGGAACAGCCCTAAGTTTGTTTATAGCCTGTACAGAGCGATACCATAAATCAGATGGAAAACCGTAAAATATGTATAAATGGCATTTAATATTTGCTCTGCTTTCCATTGAAAAACTCACATTGAAGCAAATATTTAGCTAATTGAGAGTAGTCCATACTCTGTTAGCAGGTATGGAGAGAGGTGGGGGCCTGACCCTGGACTAGATATTTTCACTAGGTTTTCTCTCCTAAAGTTCTGCATTTGCAGAGTTTAGTGACGTGTTTGCACAAGCTACAGGAACTTGCTCAGCCATGCTTAGAAAAACACCTCTGCCTGCCATCCGTGTTACCTTCTAGCCAGGTATCTTTCATCTGCTGAACCTTTTATTTTGGTTTTAAAATACTGATAGCAAAAGGAAAATTACTCCAATGTTCTCTATATATAAAAAAATACATCTATATATACACACCCCCCCCCCCCACCCTGTTATCCAGAATACTCTGGACCTTGGGTCATACCTTAAGTCTACTAAAAAATGATTTAAACATTAAATGAACCCAATAGGCTGGGTTTGCCTCCAGTAAGGATTCATTATATCTTAGTCTGGATCAAGTACAATGTACTGTTTTATTATTAGAGAGAAAAACAAGTTTAAAAACAAATTGGATAAATAAAATGGAGTCTATGGGAGATAGTCTTCCCGTGATTTGGAGCTTTCTGGATAACGGGTTTCCGGATAACGAATCCTATACCTGTATATACAAACCCTCACCCACACTGGGTAAAATGTAAATAAAAAGAGAATAGGCTGATTAGCAAACCATTCATGCCCTTATTTTATTTATAAATAGTATAAAGACGACACTGATAAATGTTGTTATTATTTATATATATATATATATATATATATATATATATAAATGCAGCACCTGCATTTAGATACAACTATTTAATATAAGCAAAGATACAATTGTAACTATTTAAGATAAGCAGGTGTCTTTGGAGAACTCAGGCTTTCAGCTTAAAGGACAATTCACCCTCATTAGCAAAACTGTAATAACACATAAAACCTGACCCTAAAACTCCCAGAAATGTGTTCAAACGTTCCATAACCTGCCCAATTTTGTAACATGGGCATGGTATTTAGGGGGTGTAGAAACAAAGCGGGCATGGTCAACTTTTTGGCAAGCTACGTGTGGTAGATCTTTTTGTCCCTCTTTCTGTTTCACAGATTTTGGGAGGTATGGCCTAAGGGCCCCAAAGATCATCCTATATTGGCTTTCCACCTTGTGCCTTGTGTACAGAGATTTCAAAATTCTTTGCTATTTTACGTTGAGGAATTTGCTTCTTAAATTGTTCCACCGTTTGCCCCTGCACAGTGTTTTGCAAAGTGGGATATCCCTCCCCATCTTTACTTCTGAGAGACCCAGCCTCTCTAGGATCCTCTCTTTTTAGCATTACACATTTTTTCCAATCCTTTGGTTGCTTCCTGTCCCAACTTTTTTTGAAATGCGTTGCTGACATCTATCTGACGCTTTCAAATAGAATACTGAGAAAGTAGGCAAGGCTTTTTTGTGTGGAATTCCTCATACTGATGTGTGTTTTGCCTAGTATAGTTTAACACTGATTTAGGGCAGAGGCTTGGAAAATAAAAACTTTCCCCTACCGAGGGACAACCCACAGTGACGAAAACTCTTTTTTCCACTTGCAGTTGCTGCAGCACAGACTTCCAGCAATGGGGTTGCCATAGAGAGTTCATTTCCCATTCTAGAGAATAGTTATGGGATGTGTTATCCGGAAAACCCGTTATCCAGAAGGTTACGAATTACGGAAAGGCCTCCTCCCTTAGACTCCATTTTATCCAAATAATCCAAATTTTTTTCTCTGTAATAATAAAACACTACCTTGTACTTAATCCAAATAAGATATAATTAAAGAGTGGTTCACCTTTAAGGTAGCTTTTAGTATGTTATAGAACGACCAAATGCAACTTTTCAAGTGGTTTTCATTATTTATTTTTTAGAGTTATTTGTCTTTTTCTTCTGACTCTTTGCAGCTTTCAAATGGGCGTTGCTGTCCCCTTCTAAAAAACAAATGCTCTGTAAGGCTACACATGTATTGTTATTGTAACTTTTTATTACTGATCCTTCTATTCAGACCTCTCCTATTCCTATTCCAGTCGCTTATTCAAATCAATACATGGTTGCTAGGGTAATTTGGGCCCTAGTTACCAGATTGCTTAAATGCAAATTGAAGAGCTGCTGAATAAAAAGCCAAATAACTCAAAAGCCTCCAATAATAAACAATTAAAATAAATTGCAAATTATCTTAGAATATCACTCTCTACATCATACTAAAAAAGTTATCTCAAAGGTGAACAACCCCTTTAATCCTCACTGGAAATACCTATTGGGTTTATTTAATGTTTACATGATTTTCTGCTAGACTTAGTGCATGAAGATCCAAATAACATAAAGATCCGTTATCCGGAAAACCCCAGGTCCCAAGCATTCTGGATAACAGGTCCCACACCGGTACTAAAGGTGGCCATACACGGGCAGATAAAGCTGCCAATATCGGTCGTTTGGACCGATTTGACAGCTTATCTGCCCGTGTATGGGGGCTTCCGACGGGTCTTCCCGATCGATATTTGGCCACAATATCGATCGGGAAGGTTGGATTTTTACCCGACCGACCCGTCGGAGCCCCTTGGCATACGGCCGAACGTTCCAATTACCCCTGATATAGCCATGCCGTTAGTGGCATATCGGGGAAAGATCCGCTCGTTTGGCGATGTCGCCAAACGAGCGGATCTTTGAGTCTATGGCCACCTTAAGTAATAGGCTGAAGTCTACAACCAACCCCATGTACGTGTCTAGGTATGTCTATGACACTGAGAATTGTCAGGCAGGTGTTTTTTATATATATATATATATATATATATATATACCACTGATTTCCCTGGGTACCTGCTGGATGTTCAGTTGTAGGGCAAAGCTTTTGCTAAACTGCAACAACCAGCATCTTATGAGGGGATGCTGGGAATGGTAGTTTAACAACCGCTGGAGGTCTGCAGGATATCTTGGAGTTATCTTTATTAAGTTGGCAACCCCAGGCTTCTTGTAAGCCAGGGCACAGCAGTTATGAGTAAGGAGGAAGTCATACCTTGCAGCAAACTGTCCTATTCCTTAGTGTGTACCCAGCCCTTCCGCTAAACTCAGTCTAGGATTACTCACCCCCCAGGAATCATTAACCCACAGGCTCTGATTAAAGCAGTCCTCTAGAATTCAGAGCCGCACCCTGCCTCTCTGAACACCCGCCACAGCACACTGCCCCGGAGAGGGTGGGGCACCAGAATGCCCAGCTTTCTCTACAGCAGTGGGCATGCTATTTACACACTGCAAATTCCAGTGGGGTTGAAAACCATCATGGAAGTACTTCCCAGGAAAGGTGGGCAAATACCGACTGGCATAAAAATCTACAAATTGAGCTGTGTGTGCAGTCTGTGCCTAACCACAAGTGTTGGGATGACCAGAGTCTGCTTAGCGTTCCTCAGTAGTGGCAGATCCTTGCTATGCTGTTGGACGTTGCGTACACAACTCACAATACACAAGCCATATTTGCATAAGTTATTACCCTATTAAATACACAATCCAGTCCCGTAATATTGGATTTATTATTCATAAAACAAACCTTCCCCCCCCCCTTGGCAATGACAGGGTTTGTATTTGAGTAGTGATTGGAAGTGTAGCAATGTCTGGCAGGCATGTGCATGCTCCTGCTTAGCTCTCCTTCCCTGCGGTACTGAATACCTGCCATTGCTCATACAGGTGTGTCTGGTCTCCACAAGCAGCTAGGGAGGAGCACAGGAAGGGAGCTGTGCCCATTCATCCTGGCTGATCCTGTTATACCCAGTCATATTCCCTCTGTTCCTTCTTTTATCTAAGCAAGGATGCTGGCAGCACAGTGGGCCACATTCAGTATTCATTTTGCAAATACAACTAGTGACCGCATGATCCTCTGAGCAATGCTGCAATCCAATCTCCGTTAAGTTGCCTCGAAGGCAACATGCACCCAAAGCACAAGCTTTTCCTACTAGAGATCGTTTTATAGCCATGACAAATGTCCATTTCTGTTTGGATATGTTTAAAGTGTCCAAGCTGTTTTTGTACCTTTCACTTCCTGTTGTGCAGAACATGAAGCTGCTCCTGGCTACTGTAATATCCATTCTAGACATTTGTGTGAGAGGTCATCAAGTTCCTGCTGCAAAAGAATTCTGTTCCTTCTAAGCAGACCCCCCAAAATTTCAATTTGCCTAAACATATTTCTAAACAACTTTGCAATATACATTCATTACTCATTTTCGATGATTTTTAATTTATTTATATACGTATTACTATTGAAAGCAGTGTTCGTCCCTTTCTATTCTCTGCCTTGATGGCTCAGACTGTTGGTACAATGTAAGACAAGGCAGCTGATTATCAGACCTGACTTTGCTGGGGAACCAAGACTTTTGCAACATTTAAAAAGTAACATTTATTCTGCTTTCAATTGCAATCGTTTTTTTTATTGAATGTATAATGGAATAGAATTATGTTTTCTTATAGTAGGCAACCTTTTATTTGGGGGTTGACTTGCCCTTTAAATGTTACGTTTGAAGATAGTACATCCCTGTGACAGCATGGAATATGTCATTAGCAAGCAAAGCACAGATTTGCAGGAACAGCCCCCAGGGTTTGCTCATAGTCAGTACAGAGAGATGCAGTAAGACTATGCCAGAATATTACATAGGTATTGCCCTGTGCTAAGCACAATTCAGAAAGAACAGTCCTATTTACTTGTAGCCTGCATAGAGAGATGCCACTTTTCCAGCAAAAGATTTATAGGGAAAAAACATTTCGGGGGGGGGGGCTGCTAAGATCTTCACTCCCCCAGTGATTTTGTTTTTCCTTGTCCTAGTTTAGTAACATATAGCAACCTGGAGAGTTGGTTTGTAGTGCAGTCAGGTATCCATGTAGCTTATTGGCCTGGAGAGAGATGCTGAGTTCTTTCCCTTACCTCCCTGCTCACAACACATTCCAGGCTGTGTTTCTCCTTACAACCCCTGTCCCCAAATACCTTTACCCACCAGTGCTTTCCTGTACCCTCCATCCCATGCTCCTCTTTTCTGGGCAGCCTGCCGGCACATACAGGATAGGGGCAGGAAGCCTGCAGGTTGTAGATCACACCATCCCGAGGGGGGTGACTGTATGTGAATTTGACCTATCCGGGCAACTTGGCACACACAGGGTGGGATGCCTGTCTCAGGCTGACCTTTTTACAATGGAAAGTGGCCCATTGCTCCGGACAGCCATAAATCATATATATGGGTGGTTTTGTTCACTGTTTTTTATTCCTTTTTATCACATAGAGACAGCAGAATTTGTCTTCACAAAACCTATCTAGCTGTTCATTTCCCAAAGCTCCATACCAGCAGTATCTGTGTTATTTACTGGCAGCAAAAATGTCAAGTATAGCACCTCCCTCTGCCTGGGAAGAACTCATTCATGTCCTGTGCCTTCCTTTATACCTGCCTTGATATAGATAAATTTCCAGGGGTACCCAGGGCACAAATAAGCATTTGCCACAAATCTCACCCTAACTGACCTTCGGGCTGGGCCCCCTTAGCTCATAACAAGGTTAGAGATATATAGAAACATTGGGGTAACAGTCATCCTGCTATAGTTCCAGGGGTACACAGGGCAAAAATTATACCCCAAATCTCACCTAGCTAGACTTCAGGTTGAGCACTCACCCCAAATCTCACCCTAATTGGCCTTCAGGCTGGGCCCCTTAGCTCATAACAAGGTTACAGATATATAGAAACATTGGGGTAACAGTCATCCTGCTATAGTTCCAGGAGTACCCAGGGCTGTCACGATCGCCGCCCGGAGCAGTTCCAGGAGCTCCGGGCGCCGTGTCCTCCCCTGCCGGCGTCGCTCCCAAAGTGGGTAGCGGCGCTGGCGCGCCGACGTCGGCGCAAGGACACCGATGACGTCACTATGGCGCCAAATTCAAAATAAAAACCCTACCTAGACGCCAGAATGGTGCCCAAGTATAGGATCCATTCTCTACGTTTCCTGGGTTTCCTGTCTGCTATTTTGAGACTAATCTTGTTCCTGTTTGTTGCCTGACCCCTTGCCTGGACTTTGGACTTCGCTTATTATTCTGCCTGCCTTCTGAACTCTTGCCTGGACTTTTGATAGACCGTTTGATTACCCTTTGGATACCACGACCTTGATTCCCTTGTGGGCTTCCTCCTTGATCCTGACAACCTCCCTGGTGGGAGCATCCCGGCTCCCTGACAAGGGCACAAATAATACCCCATATTTCACCCTAACTGGTCTTCAAATTGGGCCCCCTTAGCTTATAATAAGGTTACAGATGTATAAAACATTGGGGTAACAGTCACCCTGCTGTAGTTCCAGGAGTAATGTACAAATGAGCATTCACCCCAAATCTCCCCCTAACTGGCCTTCAGACTGGGCCCCCTTAGCTTATAACAGGGTTACAGATATATAGAGACATTGGGGTAAATCTCACCCTAACTGACCTTCGGGTTTCTGTATTTGCAACTGTATGTCTATAACCTTGTTGTGAAGTAAAGTGGCTCCTGATGAAATTTTGTGCCAATTTGGCAGCTGCAATGGGAGAAATAAGAAAGTCTGAAAGGACATCGGCAATAAAAGAAGACAGACGATAAACAGAAGCAGATAGGAAAAGGCTGGGCATTATCATGAATCGACCACCCCCTGTTTTTTTTTTTTTTTTTAATCTGCCCCATCCCCTTGTGAAATACCAAAGAGAGCAGAGGTTAGTGATGCTGGCATGCTGGGAAATACCAGAGCACTGGGCACATCACTTGGCACATCCCAATCGAATAGTTTGGCGGGGGACCGACCAATAAATTGCCATTGTTTGGCTGCATGTCCACCCTCCTCCCATTGGTCTGGTTACCAGGCAACAATGAAACACTGTATTTGGCCACCATGAATAGCCACAGTGTGTGCAGACAGGAGGAATGTCACATCTTCCTATAGTCTTCCCTTCCCCCTAGGCACCATTCCTTCATCTCCCAATCGCCTCGCTATCTATCAGAGATGCTCACAGGGTTTTCTCCTTGAAAGGGCTTTCGGGATTCTGGGATATGTAGTTCAACAATTTTTAGAGGGCAGCTGATTGTATGTATTCCTGGTTTATGGAAAGTAGCCCAGGCGTGGGTGCGTTTTAGTCATTAAAGTCATTAGTCACTGGAGATGTCTAGCAAATAAGAACACAGTTCCTTGTACTTGATCCAAACTAAGGTATAATTAATCCTTATTGCAAGCAAACCAATCCTATTTGATTTAATTACTGTTTAGCAGATTTTTAGTAGATTATGACAATCCATATTACAAAAACATCTGGAAAGCTTCAGGTCCCCAGCATTCTGGATAACAGGTCCCATACCTGTACCTGCTGAATCCTTCCCGTTCCCAGTACTCCCATGTTGCTACTACAGTCGCCATGATACCCTCTAATGCTGCCCTTCTTACCGGACTGTCTGTCCTTTGTCATTACAGGAGCTGTTAGAACTGGAGAAGCGAGACCCCCAGGAACTAGTGGGTGAGTTATGTGGCTTATTTTTCTAGGATTTCCAGGTCAAGCCCCCACTATTACACTATTCAGTGCCACAATGAGCCTCCTGGGGTACTGTTGCAAGCCAGCCCCTTCCTGACCCTTTATTAACCCAACCTTGCAGCGAACTACATTGCTGAGATTTCTGGCAGCAGAGGGTTAAATACATGGTTTATATCAGGAGTTTTTCTAGCTTGCAGTCTTAACATGTTATTAAAGAGGTTGCAATCAATTGACTGTGTGCAGACTCAGCAGAGGGGGAGTGCAAGGCCTTACAGTGACACACATGCAATTGTGGCTCTAGGATATGATTATTACAGGGCGTGTACGTATCCAGACACACCTATCAGCCGTGTGTGCTGCCTGAACCCCAGGGCGTATTTACTGACGCATTCTATGTGTTTGCAGAACATGTTGTGTTCCCTGACAAGGCAGAACCTGGCTTATGCCATAGGGGATAACATTGGGAAGAACAAGGTGTGAGGGAGGAATTGGCTTGCTGCGATTGGTTTGTGCATGTCAGCCAATCCTTTCGCTAGCTGGACATTTTTCCAGTTGTGCATCAAGCAGAGCAAGAACACAAGGGGCTTCAGTTCCTTCTCAGGCTAACTCTTACCTATGTCCAAGGGCTCAGTTGCCCTGTTGTTATCTTGTGCCACCTTCTAACACTACAACAGCGACTAGTGGCACAAGCTAAAAGGCAGTGGGAGGTCTTTCTGTTGTAATGCTTGAAATCTGTTGCCCCATGTGCTACATCAGTTCTTGATGAACTACAGCATCCGTTAATGACCAAAAGCACTATATATATATATATAGATATCGATATAGATATAGATAGATAGATAGATTAGATAGAGAGATATATATATATAGATAGATAGATAGATAGATAGATAGATAGATAGATAGATAGATAGATAGATAGATAGATAGATAGATAGAGATAGATACTATAGATAGATACTATAGATAGATACTATAGATAGATACTATAGATAGATACTATAGATAGATAGATTAGATAGATAGATAGATAGATAGATAGATAGATAGATAGATAGATAGATAGATAGATAGATAGATAGATAGATAGATAGATAGATAGATAGGAGAGAGATATATAGAGAGATGGATAGCTAGATAGATTATAGATATAGTGCATATCACTGCAGCCTCTCTGTGAGGCCATATCCCTGTCATGCCCTCCATCATACGAGTTACAACTACAGGTACACCTGACTTGCATATAGTTGCCTTTATTTTTCCATTTCTTTCTAATAGCTAATTAACTCCATAACTGCCAGGTGGTGCACCAACTCTGGATCAATGTATTGTCCAACAATGCTTTTTTTCCCCTTCTGAATCTGTAAGAAATTAATATTCATTTTTTTGGGCCCTCTCTATAACCTGTTTCTTCAATATATCTGGGGGTATTTTGGAGGTAACACAACTCCCACAGAGCATCTTTTCAGAGCAGTAAAGCTGGCCACAGACGCAAAGATCTGATCGTACGAATCGATGATTCGTACGATTTTCGGAACGTGTGTGGAGAGTCCCGACATTTTTCGTCCGTCGGAGATCGGTCGTTTGGTCGATCGGACAGGTTAGAAAATCTCTTTCGGCTGCCGATAATATATCTCTGCATGTATTGCCGATCGTACGATTTTCAGTGGGAGACTGTCACTAGCTTTGGTTGGACATAGATATCGTACGATTGCTGTCAGGGGCAGAACACTGCTGATCTGTTCTTTAACTAATCTGACTGGTAAGACTTTGATCTGAATGGTTAGTGGCGGGTGGAGAGATGGGAAAGTCCGATCGTACGATGATTCGTATGATCGGATCTTTGCATCTATGGCCAGCTTAAGAGACAGAGGTTGACTGTTAAAGTGCATGGGAAGGGGTGGGGTGATCAGGCAATCAGAACTGCCAAGGACAAAAACTGAAGCATAATATGTATGTCTTCCCCCCCCCCCCCCCCCCCCCACACACACACACACACACACACACACACATCACCCCAAATAGAGGAATTAATCCTGCAAGTTGACAGCACTAAAATGTCAAGTTTATCACCAAACGTCTATTAACTCGGCCTAGAGCCACAGCACACAGAGTTGGCAGCATTGTATTCACCTGGTGCATTCTATATGGTTAGTGAGTGATACGGATACATCCCAGCTCACTGCTCTCTGTGTGTCCAGCTTCCTTCTCGGAGAGGGTGCGCAACATGTCACCCGATGACATCAAAATCCCTCCAGAACCTACAGGCCGCTGCTCCAACCACTTGCAGGTAAAAGAGAAAGAATTCTAATAATTATAACCATTTCATTATGGTCTGCACACTATATATGTGTAACCTTTCCAGGGGGTGTTGCCAAGTTGGTTAGTGAGGTTTTATTCATGGTCCTCAGTCCAGTTCATAGAAAATGAAGAATGTTCTTTGCAGATCTGGTATCTTCATAATATACTGTTCAAAGGGAAACAATCTCCCTCCCACAGATATATACAAATATACAGAGGAGGAATGTTCTGGGCACACATTAAGCTATACCCTCATACTGTACTGTCTAAGGGAAACAATATGGCACCTCCCCACCCATATGTATAAATACAAATATACAGAGAAGGAATGTTCTGGGCACATAATAAGCTATACCCTCATACTGTACTGTCTAAGGGAAACAATATGGCACCTCCTACCCATATGTATAAATACAAATATACAGAGAAGGGATGTTCTGGGCACATAATAAGCTATATCCTCATACTGTACTGTCTAAGGGAAACAATATGGCACCTCCCCACCCATATGTATAAATACAAATATAAGGAATGTTCTGGGCACACAATAAGTTATACTGTACAGTCTAAGGCAGGGATCCCCAACCTTTTGAACCCGTGAGCAACATTCAGAAGTAAAAGGAGTTTCACTCACTATCATGAAAAATGTTCTTGGGGTGCCAAATAAGTGCTGTGATTGGCCATTTTGCAGCCCCTATGTGGATTGTCAACCTACATTAATGCTCTGTTTGGCAGTGCACCTGGTTTTTATGCAACCAAAACTTGCCTCCTGCTTTGAGGCCACTGGGAGCAACATCCAAGGGGTTGGAGAGCAACATGTTGCTCACGAGCTACTGGTTGGGGATCAATGGTCTAAGGGAAACAATATGGCACCTCCTATCCATGTGAATAAATACAAATATACAGAGAAGCAACAGTCTGGGCACACACTAAGCTATACCCTCATACTGTACTGTCTAAGGAAAACCATATGGCACCTCCTACCCATATATATATATATATATATATATATATATATATATATATATATATATATATATATTATCACAGGTTTTTTTGGAAGTTCAAAATAAAAAAGTTGTTTATTAAGACTCAACGTTTCGATCCCCCACAGGGATCTTCGTCAGGAGTATACAAACAAACATTCACAAACATAGCAGCACTGATCATAGGCAAATATTTAATGTATATTTTTTTTACCATTGGACTGAACATTGCTTCTCTTTATATTTGTATTTATATACATATATGTAGTGCAATTTTTTTTGGCCAGGATGGATTACAAGTAGAATTACTGTGCCTTTAATCTCCATAGCAGTGGCGTTCATAATGGGAAACGGTTAAACACTATGGTTATTGGTGACCTAAGTGCTCCTGTGTCCTGGACTTGCCATGTGAGATGGTCTGTGAGCAGCCAGGCACAGCAGTGAGGAATGCAGCGTAAAGGTGTGAGGAGGAATCAAGACTCTCCTGTGCATGCTGGGGCTTGCTCTGCTCACACATGTACAAGGGATATTTGCTTGTGGGCATGGAGTTCTGTTCCAGCGCCCTTCTGCTAAATTCTATTTGATTGGAAACCTGTACAGTTATTGATCTTGGCTGTTGTGACACCCTAGCCCTGTTATAAACATATTTACAACGGCAGCACTTTTGTTCTCATACAGGAAGGAAATAGATAATCCAATGTAATGGATAATCCAATGTGTCTGTCAACAACGAGGAAGTGAAAAACTATACACTTTTCAACATGAAATGCCTTTTCCCACAACGTCGATAAGCATTGCATGCATTTTCAAGGAACAGAAAGAATTAAGGTTAAGTCACATGTCATTTTTCACTGCCAAGTTTCCCATAAGACACTCTCTTAGTGCTGTGTCTGACCCCTCTCTTGCCCTTGCAGCTCCTTAATTAAAGTGCAGGTGGTACAAGTTCAGGTATGTGGAACTAGGGCATGAGGTGGAGGTGGGAATGAGAGGGTCACATTTCTGTCCTCTAGGGATACACACTGACTGTAGTTTTGTCTGTACTGCATTTGGTTAACCCTATCAGTGACTCTTCCTGGAAGGTGCTGCACATTCAAAATCTAGAATTTCAGAAATACAGTATGGATAGCCATTTTATTTTTTCTGCAAACATTGCACTTGGTACAGGGGAATACCTAACTGTAGAAAAAAAATGCACCCTTTGTTTTAAAATACAAAGATATTAAAGTTACATTTGAGTTCCCTGTATAATTCAGCCTGCAGTCTTGTGCCTTTAATATCCTTATAATTTACAGTAGGGGGTATGTTATCCCATATAATACATGAGTGATACTCCGAGTTCCCTGTATAACTCAGCCTGTAGCCTTGTGCCTTTATATGGTCACAGAACCCCTCACTGACTTCTAATATCCTTATAATTTACAGTAGGGGTACATTATCCCTTATAATACATGAGTGATACTCAGAGTTCCCTGTATAACTCAGACTGCAGCCTTGTGCCTTTATATGGTCACAGAACCCCTCACTGACTTCTAATATCCTTATAATTTACAGTAGGGGTACATTATCCCTTATAATACATGAGTGATACTCAGAGTTCCCTGTATAACTCAGCCTGCAGCCTTGTGTCTTTATATGGTCACAGAACCCCTCAGTGACTTCTAATATAATTATTTACAGTAGGAGGTACATTATTCCTTATAATACAGGTATGGTATCCATTATCCAGAAACCCGTTATACCGAAAACACTAAATTACAGAAAGGAAGTGTCTCTTTGCATTTTATACAAATTATCCACATTTTTAAAAATGATTTCCTTTTTCTCTGTAATAATAAAACAGTACATTATACTTGATCCAAACTAAGATATAATTAATCCTTATTGGAGGTAAAACCAGCCTTTTGGGTTTATTTAATGTTTAAAAGATTTTTTGCTACATTTAAAGTATTGAGATTCAAATTATAGAAAGACCCTATATCCAGAAAACTCCAGTTCCCGAGCAGTGTGGATAACAGATCTTATACCTGTATAAGATATTCATTATGTTTAACAATGTGTAGTTTATTCAGTCTTTGTTATTGGGGTGATGCATATCCTGGGATGGATTCACATTTAAGATAACTTTTAATATGTCGTAGAATTCTCAGCAACCTTTCAGTTGGTCTTCATTATGTATTTGATTTTATAGTTTTTGAATTATTTGCTTTCTTCTTCTGACTCTTTCCAGCTTTCACTGACCACATCTAAAAACCAAGTGCTCAGTAAGGCTTCAAATGTATTGTTATTGCTACTTTTATTGCTCATCTTTCTATTCAGGCCTCTCCAATTCCTATTCCAGTCTCTTATTCAAATCAATGCATGGTGGCTAGGGTAATTATGAACTTAGCACCAGATTGCTGAAATAACAAACTGGAGAGCTGCTGAATAAAAAGCTAAATAACTAAAAAAAAACACAAATAATAAAAAATAAAAAACAATTGCAAATGGTTTCAGAATATCACTCTTTACATCATACTAAGATTAAACTTAAAGGTGAACATCCCCTTTAAGAAGGGTTATTGGATTTGAAGGAATGTTGGGGAACTTTATCTAGAAGGCTCCTGGATACTCAAAGTTTTAAGTTTTATATATGGTGAAACATAAATGCCACTTCAACCTGAAGCTGAGCATGCACTCATGGAATGATGGCTTAATGGACAGTCTTTGTACAATGTCTTTGTTTCTGATTGGAGTTCAGAATTCTCTCTCTTCAGGAGAAGATTCAAAAGTTGTATGAGAAGAAGCTAAAAGAAGGGACCGATATGAACCGCATTATCCAAAAAAAGAAAGAATTTCGGAACCCCAGGTAAGTATTCCTAGAACAGGGTTATGGGTAAGCCTCAGCAAGGAGGAAAAGGAAAGATAAGGAGGGGGAGGGTCTAAATTTAACTTTGTGTACCATTGTCTCATTCTCTCAGCATCTATGAGAAGCTCATCCAGTTTTGCTCCATTGTTGAACTTGGCACTAATTACCCTAAGGTGAGTATAAATCCTCCCACCTTCATTCTGTTTGTACCCCCACATCCAACCCCTGTTTGCTCAAGCTTCTGCTTTGAATTAAGTCATTCATCTCTCCAACACTACGCCTTTGATTCTGTTACATGTTTTGAAGGACAGTAACTTACGTTCAGTGTCCCCTTTTCTTTTCAGGACATGTTTGACCCTCATGGATGGTCTGAAGACTCCTACTATGAGTCTCTTGGTAAGTTCTCAGCCTTCAGTACCAAGATCCCTTGCTGTGGGTTAAATCTGGCTTGAAGGAAACTATTCTATTCAAGTAAGGTAGTGCATGAAGTTGGGGGTCAAATCTGATGCCTGCTCTCTACAAGTTGGCTTTGACACAGGACATAAGGATTGTACTTGGGGTACAGTCTTTGCATCAGCTATCTAATGTGGCAGACATGTGTCTAATGTTGGCTGGTATAGCAGTAGTTAGTAGTACAGGTATGGGATCTGTTATCCATAATGCCCGTGACCTGGGGCTTCCTGGATAACGGATCTTTCTGTGATTTGGATCCTCGTACCTTAAGCCTTCTAGAAAATCTTGTAAACACTAAATAAAACCAATAGGCTGGTTTTGCCTCCAATAAGGATTAATTATATCTTCCTTCAAGTATAAGCTACTGTTTTATTATTACAGAGAAAAAGGAAATCATTTTTAAACTTTGGATTATTTGAATAAAATGGAGTCTATGGGAGACAATCTTTCCGTGATTTGGATCCTCGTACCTTAAAGGGATACTGTCATGGGAAAAAAAAAAAATTTCAAAATGAATCAGTTAATAGAGCTGCTCCAGCAGAATTCTGCACTGAAATCCATTTCTCAAAAGAGCAAACAGATTTTTTTATATTCAATTTTGAAATCTGACATGGGGCTAGACATTTTGTCAATTTCCCAGCTGCCCCATGTCATGTGACTTGTGCTCTGATAAACTTCAATCACTCTTTACTGCTGTACTGCAAGTTGGAGTGATATCAACCCCTCCCTCCCCCCCCCCAGCAGCCGAACAACAGAACAATGGGAAGGTAACCAGATAACAGCTCCCTAACACAAGATAACAGCTGCCTGGTAGATCTAAGAACAACACTCAATAGTAAAATCCCATGTCCCACTGAGACACATTCAGTTACATTGAGAAGGAAAAACAGCAGCCTGCCAGAAAGCATTTCTCTCCTGAAGTGCAGGCACAAGTCACATGACATGGGGCAGCTGGGAAATTGACAAAATGTCTAGCCCCATGTCAGATTTCAAAGTTGAATATAAAAAAAACGGTTTGCTCTTTTGAGAAATGGATTTCAGTGCAGAATTCTGCTGGAGCAGCACTATTAACTGATTCATTTTGAAAAAAATGTTTTTTCCCATGACAGTATCCCTTTAAGCTTAAAACACTAAATACACCCAATAGGCTGGTTTTGCATCCAATAAGGATTAATTATATCTTAGTTTGGGTCAAGTACAGGGTACTGTTTTATTATTACAGAGAAAAAGGAAATCATTTTTAACTTTTGGATTATTTGATAAAATGGAGTCTATGGGAGACCATCTTTCCGTGATTTGGATCCTCGTACCTTAAGCCTATTAGAAAATCTTGTAAACACTAAGTAAACCCAATAGGCTGGTTTTGCCTAAAATAAGGATTAATTCTTTCTTCCTTCAAGTACAAGCTACTGTTTTATTATTACAGAGAAAAAGGAAATCATTTTTTAAACTTTGGACTATTTGAATAAAATGGAGTCTATGTGCGAATACCTTTCTGGATAACTGGTTTTCAGATAATTGTTTGAGTGTTATTTTTTATTATTCTTAAATGTTGTCTGTTTTGCAGCTAAAGCCCAAAAGATCGAAATGGATAAGCTGGAAAAGGCCAAAAAAGAGCGAACGAAGGTTAGTGAGCACACTAGTTTTTGATGGAAGCACCTCACTGTGACCACTCAGAACTTTGCAATGTGTTCCTTGCCTGTGGAGTAACTAATACCCAGTGGGTGTCTGGAAATTAGCTATGAGACCAAAGTGAGTGAGAGCTTTGAGCCTGTCTTTCTCTTTGTGCACGGTGAATTTAAATCCGTCTAGTTGTTACAGCAAAGTGAGTATAAACTGGTTACTTCTGAGATTTTTAAACAGAAAGTTAGTATGATCTGCTTGATTCTGGAGTTATTAACACAATGTACATAAGTTATTAAAACAGTAAGTCTGATCTGAGTGGTCCTGGACTTAACACAAAGTGAGTATGAGCTGCACAGTCTCCGAGTTAACACAAAACGAGTATGAACTAACTAATTTAATTAACACGGCATACAACATGCTGTAGGCTTGTTCCGGAGTGTGAGCTACTTGGCTTCTGTAATTGTGAGAGTTGATATTGTAATTGCTGAATCATCTTTCCTGTAACTGTTAATGGAGACATATAGGATAAATGATAAATGCTAGCTGCTGATTGGTTCCTGTTCTACAGTGTGGTGAGCCGAGTGCCACGGCTCCCCTGCACAGCCTGGGAATTCAGGGAGCAGGAAGTGGAAGAGAAGGGAGGGGTTTTTGCAAACATTTTCAATAAATCCACCTGAAACACTACTTTTTTTACGCACAATTCTTCTATATCTAAATGATTATAACGCACTGGTACGTTCTTATTTTTTACACAAAATGTCTCCTTTAATGCAAAGTGAATCAGGGCCTGCATGATATAAAGCTTATGTTGGATCCTTTATAGATTGAGTTTGTAACGGGCACTAAGAAGGGCACAACGACCAGTGCAACCACAGGCACTAGCAGTACCACAACCACATCTACAACAGGTAAGTGGCAAGTGGCTACTTCCCCAGTCAATAAATGTGGGTTTGGAAGTGATTAGTGAGCCTGATGTAAATAAGCTGGCACTGTGGGGTGGCATTATTTCATCTCCATCTGTTTTGCTCTTCAGATGCACAGAAGAGAAAGAGCAAGTGGGACTCCGCTATTCCAATGACCACCATTGCTCAACCGTCTATCCTCACCACCACTGCCACACTTCCCGCTGTTGTTACAGTCACCACAAGTGCCAGTGGCTCCAAAACAACTGTCATTTCTGCTGTGGGTACCATTCTCAAAAAAGCCAAACAGTGAATAACCAGGAGACACCAGGAACCACATAGAACATTATTGTAGGTCTTGATTTTGGGCCTTGAACTCTGTCCTTTTCCGAAGTTTAGAAGCCACGTGGCTTACTGACTACGAATCACTGTGCGAGAGTCATGGAGACATAATGCAGCCTACATACTGGACACTGACTAGATGGACTTCTCTGCTACCTTGTGCTCCATTACAGGCAGCAGTTCATAATAACGGATATTGAGGAGGAGCTGAATAATAATATATGAACTGCAAGTTCCAAAATGTCTACTTTTTTTGTTTTATTTTCCATATTAAATTCTTAAGTTTTTTCTTTGTCATACCATTATGTAATCTTACTTACCCCAAACCTAGAAAATCTGTTCTGTCAATGCTTATGTTTATAGTGAAACCTGAAGAGCTTTTAGTCTAGTACAGTTTTTGTATTGATGAAACATGTAGGTCCACGGTGCAATCCACTGTATGATCCAGGGTTTGCTGTAAATCTGTTTTAATATATACTGAACTGTAAATTAAAGGGGAACAATAGCAAAAATTAAATTTTAATATAAGCTTCCTCATACTGAAGTTAGAAACTTTCTAAATACAATCTATTCAGCATTCTGTACTGTTTCTGAAATAATCAAGTTTATCTTCACTAGCCCTTTCTCGGCATCTGTTTCTCTTCATTCTGCCTTCATGCAGCAGTTGGGTGTCAGATATTTATTGACAGTTTGATCCAATATATCTTATAGGGGGGGCTTCCTTACCTAGCGGATGAATTAGAGCCCACTCAAATAGCTGATTCTAGTACAAATAAAATCTAACAAACTAACTGCCTTTTGCACAAATTTTGCATGTAGAAAGAGAGGATTTCTGGTGATTTTAATAGTGAGCTCTAATGCTCGGCAAAAGGAGCTCCCCTATAAGAAATATTGGATCATTCACAGGGCCTTCCTCACCTTTTGTACCGGTATTGATTGTGATATATGTAACAACATATGTTCTATGTATGTGATTTAGTTGTGTAAACACATTTACAGTGCTACGAAATATGTTGGCGCTTTTCAAAACGCAACAGTTAATATTACTACTCCAGCAGAATTCTGCACTGAAATCCATTTCTCAAAAGAGCAAACAGATTTTTTTTATATTCAATTTTAAAATCTGACATGGGGCTAGACATTTTGTCAATTTCCCAGCTGCCCCTGGTCATGTGACTTGTGCCTGCACTTTAGGAGAGAAATGCTTTCTGGCAGGCTGCTGTTTTTTCCTTCTCAATGTAACTGAATGTGTCTCAGTGGGACATGGGTTTTTACTATTGAGTGTTGTTCTTAGATCTACCAGGCAGCTGTTATCTTGTGTTAGGGAGCTGCTATCTGGTTACCTTCCCATTGTTCTCTTGTTTGGCTGCTGGGGGGGAGGGGGTGATATCACTCCAACTTGCAGTACAGCAGTAAGGGCTGGGACACACTGGGCGATTTGGGGAGATTTAGTTGCCTGGCGACTAATCGCCGCGACTTTGCACGACCAATCTTCCCCGAATGCCTCCCCTCGCTCTGCGCCTGGCTAAAATGAAAAATCGCCTGCGCTAATCACACGCAGCGATTCATTTTCCGAAGTCGCCCAAAGTTTCCTCGTGAGGCAATTTCGGGAAAACGAATCGCCGCGTGTGATTAGTGCAGGCGATTTTTCATTTTAGTCAGGCGCAGAGCGAGGGGAGGCATTCGGGGAGAAAAGTCGCTGCGATTAGTTGCCAGGCGACTAAATCTCCCCAAATCGCCCAGTGTGTCCCAGCCCTAAAGAGTAATTGAAGTTTATCAGAGCACAAGTCACATGACTTGGGGCAGCTGGGAAACTGACAATATGTCTAGCCCCATGTCAAATTTCATAATTGAATATAAAAAAATCTGTTTGCTCTTTTGAGAAATGGATTTCAGTGCAGAATTCTGCTGGAGCAGCACTATTAACTGATTCATTTTGAGAAAAAATTTTTTTCCCATGACAGTATCCCTTTAATAATAATAATTATATTTCATCTGACACCCAACTCCTAAATGAAGACAGAATGAAGAGAAATAGATGCTGAGAGAGGAATAGTGAAGATAAACTTGATTATTTCAGAAACGGTGCAGCATTTTTAATTTCGTTTTTCAGTACGCTGAAGATAATATAATTTTCACGATAGTTCCCTTTAAATAATTTATAGGGTTTTTTTTTCCCCAAGCATATTCAATTTTCAGCTTCCATATTGCATACCTTCCATGAAGGCTCTTATCTCCTGTTAGGTTAACGCATTTCCACAGGGTTCTCCAGTCGGAGTGGTACAATTTGGTGGCATAATAGAGATTACATTAGAAATACTCCTATATATACATTAGGTGTAGGAAACCTTTGTTACTGGAGCAGCTGAGAATTTGATTGGTGACTGAGCACTGACTCTGTTAGTAAGAGTGCCCAGGACACTGTTTGGTCTGTGAGTTGTGCATGGAATGTTCTGTCTCTCTGAGAACAAATGACTGCTGTGTGGGAGACTGGCTGTCAGTCGTGTCGCATTAAGTGGGAGCAGAAGTAAACAAAACAAACCCAGCCCTGTTGGTTGGGGGGAAACTTGAGGAAAGCCATGCAGCATCAGCCTGTACAGAGAATCTCTTGACGCGTGTCAAAGCTGCTCCTCCCTCATTCCTCTGAATCTGTCGCCTCTAGCAGCACAAGCCTGGGCCCATCACCATACTAACTCTTAGCTCTGAGAGAAGGGAGCGTTCAGCCACACTGACAGTTGCAATCAGTTTTTTGGGTTTTTTTTACCTATGAGCCACATTCAAATGTAAAAAGAGTTGGGGAGCAACACAAGCATGAAATAGTCCCTTGGGGTGGCAAATAATTGATGTGTTTGCTAGCCCTTATGTGGACTGGCAGCCTAGAAGAGGCTCTACTTGGCACTATACTTAGTTTTTATACAACCAAAACTTGCCTCCAAGCCTGGAATTCAAAAATAAGCACCTGCTTTGAGGCCACTGAGAGCAACATCCAAGGGGTTGGGGAGCAACATGTTGCTTGAGAGCTACTGTTTGGGGATCACTGCTGTAGAGAATGATATTCTGAGACTATTTGCAATTGGTTGTCATTTTTATTATTTGTGGTTTTTGAGTTATTTTGCTTTTTATTCAGCAGCTCTCCGGTTTACAGAAATCTGGTTGCCAAGGTCCAAATTACCCTAGAAACCATGCACTGATGAATACGAAACAGGAATTCTTACAAAGAGAGGTAATAAAAAGCAGCAATAACAATACATGTGTAGTCTTACAGAGCATCTGTTTTTAGATAGGGTCAGTGACCCCCATTTGAAAGCTGGAATGGGTCAGAAGAAGACAGCAAATTATGGAAAGAAAAATGAAGGCCAATTGAAAAGTTGCTTAGAATTGGCTATTCGATAACATACTACAAGTTAATGGTGAACCACCCCTATAAAATTTAATTTGATTCGAGTTTTCAGGTTGATTCCATTCATGTGAGTTTAAATTCAATTTGAAACATTTTTTGGGAGGGGTTGAATTTCAAATTTAGGGGAGATTTTAAAAATTCACATGTATTCGAAATTCGACCTTTGATAAATGTGCCTCCCCATGTATCAGTTTAGAGTGCCGGTGACCCCCCCCTCCCCCCCCAGCACAGAGCTGCTTTAGAAAGTCAGAAGGTCACACAGAAAATAGAAAGTAATTGGAAAAAGTCTTTTTTTCTGGGGAACAACCTGAAACTAACTGAACGGTGAAAAGTGTTGGATGGTGAACAACCCCTTTAACATTAAGCATGGAAAGTTTGTGTGTGACCGATGGACTTAGGGATCAACTGATAACCTGATTCATAGGACAGATGACCTGTGGGTAGGGAGGGATATTGATTTATTGATTGATCCATTATCATTTATTTACTCAATTATGTTTTATTCACAAGGGTATGACCATAGAGAGAAGGCCGAGGAGTATAGTGAGCCCCAGGGGTACTGATAAGTGGCATATCTCTTATGGAATTTGCCTTGGAGCCCAATAAGTTACAGTTAAGTCATTGGTTATAGTCTGGTGTGATTTCAGTGCATCCCCATCCTGAGACATTCCATAGCTCTCTCTTATAGACCAAGCAGCTGCACTGGTCCCTCCTGTTCCCATACATTCTCTTCCTTGGCTGAACACAAAAGGTCATTGCCCGATCAGCACAATAACTTCAAGCAGTTCAATTGTGATTCAAATGAGCCACCCTCCTGCTTCGTCAATGGCTTCAGTGTGCGGTTAAATGCAGCGGTTTTTGTGCTCCCTCCTCACAGTTTGATCCACACTTGACAGATTAGATGTGAATAACAGCGAGGTCTAGAAGATGTACATCCCGGCCAGTAATTCTGAAGCTAAACAGAATTACTTTTCCCACAGTCACTAGAGATCCTATAGGTTCCCCATTATGTTCCAGTTAATTTCCTTTAAATAGACAAATGTTAATGACTCAGATAATTGTGTGTTCAAGACTTTTCTGTGTACTTGAAACTATCTATGGGAATGTACCATCAAATTTGAACAGATATGGGACCTGTTATCCAGAATGCTTGGGACCTGGTGTTTTGTGGATAACGGATTTTTCTGTAATTTGGCTCTTCATTACGAAAGGCTCTTAGAAAATCATGTAAATGTTAAATAAAGCCAATTAGCTGGTTTTGCTTCCAATAAGGCTTATTCATACCTTAGTTCAAGGACAAACTGTTTTATTATTTTTATAGAGAAAAAGGAAATTATTTGGAAACATTTTAAGAAACTGAGTCTATGGGTGACACGCCTTTCTGTAATTTGGAGCTTTCTGGATATCGGATTCCATACCTGTACCTTTTGGGCTAAGACCACGTTGCAGTCACACATTTTGTCACGCCACTTTTCTGTAGTTACAGTAATATAAAGTGAATAAAGTACCCCCTCTTGTAAAATATAAGGATATTATAAGTTACCGAGGAGTTTCATGACCATATAAAAGCACGAGGCCGAAGGTAACTTCTAATATCCACATATTATACAACTGGGGGTACTTTATTTATTATAATACACACATTTTAGGGAGTCATGTGACAGAAATGACATCAGAACTCACCGTTTATAACTGATGACATCAGAACTCACCGTTTATAAGGATATAATTTACAAGATATTCATAGCTTTTGTGTATTATATATAAATATATATATATATATATATATATATATGCAGGGTGGTGTAACAAGAGTGCACCAGACCCCCCTGCCAGAGAAATTTTCATTGGGCCCAGCGTGCATCGGTGTCCCGTTTTTCGCAGGACAGTCCCGATTTTGACAGCTCTGCACGCAGTCCCGGGTTTGTTACTCAAAATATCCCGACCTTCTATTTGATCTCCTGCACTGAACAGCCAGAAAAAGATACAAAGTTTCTAACTTAATTGGCTTTTGGCAGAAATCCCAGAATAGATACTTCGATACTTTTGTAACAGTGTAAAATAAGTCTCTTGGGAGAACTAAGGCTCACAATGGTAATTCACCTTCATTTGCAAAACTGTAAGAACACACAAAAACCACAGAAATGTGTTCGAACTTTCATAACCTGTCAAATTTTGTAAAACGAACTTGGTAATTTGGGGGTGTGGCCACAAAAATGGGTGTGGTCAATAATTTTCGTCACACCAAATATTTTGTCCCTCTTTCTGTTTCCAAAATGTTGGGAGGTATGTTATTGTTAAGAAACAGGTACTTTACCATCCATAATACATCTAAACCCTAAATGTGACACATTTTAGAATAGTCAACACCGTGAATTTTTTTACCACTAGGGGAGCTGTTTTATGCTTAAATGCAGCAATGCAGAGACGCATGAGAAACAAATGCGTTTTCTTAATTCATTAAAACATTTGGGTTTTGTAGCCTGATTAAAATGAATGGAGCAATGTAATTCAGAATATTTTGCCACGTAAATAAATATGGTGAGTTTTGATGCACCATATTTTCCCAGACCTCACTTTTTTCAGCACTCACATTATTTTTGTGTGTGTGTTTGTTGTTGTTGCACCAACAGTTGTGTTGGCCCAGGTGCAGGCACACGTGGATTATATCAGTGAAGAAACTGCGTGTGCCTGCACCTCTGCTCCCACAGTTATTTTGGGTCCAAGAAGGACAAGATGCTAATGCCAGCATATTTCAGCAGGTTGTTTTTTAGCCCAATTTGGTATTATTAAATGCCTGCTTTAGGGTGGTGGCAGAGAGATTAGTCGCCCAGCAACAAATCTTTGCTTCTGCGGGCGACTAATCTCCCCGAAATGCCTTCCCGTTGGCAAGAATACAAATCCCAGGAGGAGGGATGGCATACCAATCGCTTCGGATTTCGGAAGTTGCCCGAAGTTTCCTCATGAGGCAACTTTGGCCAATTTCGGAAATCCGGAGCAATTCATATGCCGTCCTGCTGACAACTCGTATTTGCCGGCGGGAAGGCATTTCGGGGAGATTAGTCGCCCGCAAAAGTCAAGATTTGTCACTGGGCGACTTATCTCCCTGTCTGCCACTACCCTAAAGATACAGATGAATGTAGGTATAGTCTGTTAACATCCTAACCATGCTAAAAGGGTCAGCCCATAAAGTGAGGTTTGTGTGTGTGTCTGTGTGTAAGTCCTTATCTCGAAGATGTAAGTTGTTTTATGGATCACTTTTCCCCAGGATTCTCTGATAAGTAACTGGGGAACAATGGCAATAATAGTGCAGGTCCCGTTAAGATCAGAGGGCTGGGATTTGACCAGACACTGCTAATTTACAGCCAGAGGCAGATCGGGAAGGTGGGTGTCTAACAAGCAGATAGGTTACACTATCCAGCGTCTAATAACTTAACTACCCCTGCTTCCTGAGTTGGAATTCTAAACCAAACCAAGTCTCTTGCTTTTAGAGCACTCACTTTAATGTGTGACCCAAATTCTAAATTGGGAGCAATCTTTTATGGAGTTGATACTGCCTGGTAGGACACGGCAGGAGATACTGAAAGATTATTCTTTATTACTGAATCTGTTTTTATTTAACTCTTTAGCTGTGTGTTTTCCCATCCGACCCAGCTTGGCTATTTCTTACCAATCATTTCACTTTTATATTCCGGATGAAAGAAGAACTGGCCCTGGGGGTTTATATTTCCTTTCTGTGTTTTCTTTGCCACTTCTGCTCGCACGTTATTCCATATTTCCACCACACCACAAACGTCTCTTTTCAAACTGTTGAGTTCTTTCCCGACACTCTATTGTGTGTAAAAATTTTATGTTTTTTTTTGTTTCTGCCTTGATAATGTTTTCTTATCTCATCCACTCACAGGCAGATCTCTCAAGGCTTCATTTCTGTCACATGTACACAGTTTGCATTGTTCCAGTGGGCTGATGGAGAATGCTGGGAATTGTTGCCCCACAAGGTCTGCCCTTTTCATAATCTCTTTTGACTGATGTTGGGATTTGCAGGGCAGCTAGAGCTCAACTAATCCTATGCATTTGACCTTGATCTGTGCCCTTTGTGCTCACCTGAGGAATCTACCTGTTGGCCTGTATCCTCATGTCAGATCCTGTGTTTCCCTTTTAGTTGCTGTATGAACTGTCTCATTCCATAGAAGATCTGTATTAAACACACAGTTATGTGTGGGACCCATTTATCATAAACAAGTTGGCACTGTTGCCAAGTTGATCCAAAATCTGCACTTAGTAGGGAAGGAAGGTTGGTGCCATTGCCTCCTTTGCCTTTGTTCTGTCCCTCTCCCCCTGCCCTTCCCTTCTCTTGCTCTCCACCCCCCACCCCAAACAATCACTTTTCAGTAACTCTAGTCACAGAGACTGAAAAACCCATCTCGCTCCCAGCTTAATCCAACAGCAGCATGGGTGTGGAAACAAAGTGAGCGGGCGCAGAGGGGGGGGGGGGAGTGTACAGTACAGGGTGGAAGGGATGTTCCAAGTGCTGTACCTGCCCTGCAGGTGTGCTTACAGTTCTCTGGAATGTCAGAAACAGCAGTGCAAGGTCTGAGTCACGCACAGACATCCATAAAACTCCTTTTATTCGCTCCTTGTCTGTGCATTGTCCCAGGAGGGGAGGGAAAGACCTGTTCTCTTGCAGATCTTGGACTGGAGTGGGATACCATCAGTAGGGACGGATATTTCCAAGGACCCAAGTGAGATTCGTTGTTGATCAGTGCCCGCTGTGGATTCCCTGCTTCTGTGTGGGATTGGAGACGAAGGGCACTTAAACATATCCTTTGGACTTTGAATTTAAATCTCAGGAAACCCACATTTGGTAAGTCCAAAAGAAAATTTTATTGATACAAGTCACTTGCAGGACTTGATATTTATATTTTTTTCCCACCGTGTGTATTGCTGTATCACAGTTTTTGTTGCCTTAAAAAAATACTTCCACTTTCTACACAATGCTTCTAATTCTATTTGTTAAAACAAAGTTGTTAATCGCAAATATATATGAGAATGTTGCACTGAGGTTGTAGATGTTACTAGCACTTGGCTTTGACTCTCTTCTCTACTCCCTTTTTGCCCTCGGGTAGTCACTCTATCTATAGCAAGCACCAAAATGAAGATTGCTATCTCTAAAGCTTGTGACCACTGAAAGCATTGATTATTGCCATTGTTGACACTGGAAGTGCAACTCCGCTTTAGCATAAAGGTGATATATAATTATAGATTGACAGCGACACGCTCGTCTTTGGGTTATGCGCCTGATTTCTCCATGTGCCAGGCAGCCTGATAATATGAGTTGGGCCATATGGTTGGCTAGAATGTGCTGATTAATCAAGTGGGCTGAAAATAAGGGTCTCAAAGGAAGTCACAAGAAGGTGCAACCTGACCCCTGCACACCACCATCATTATACTGATATTATTATCAGGATTGGTTGTGATATGGTGTAATGGTGCACCATCAAAAGTCTAATTTGGTCAAACAATCCAGCCATATGGTTTGCTTGTTATGGGTAATACATACATTATACCCTTTATATCAAGAATGAGGAATGCCAAACTCCTTGTGCCGCCCTCTGTATTGAACTCCCAAGCAGCTGCAGCTAGACTTCTGTGGGAATATAGTTCAGTATGAATTCAGTTCCAAGCATCACTCTTTTTTGCTGCAAACTGTAAGCTCTTATTACCAAAGTGTCAGCCCCCTCCTGTTTCATTCTGAGATGAAACCAACCCATGCCAAGAGACACATAGGAAAATTAGACTGTAAGCTCCACTGAGCAGAAGCCAATGTAAATGATTAACCTCTCTGTTAATGTAATATGTCGGTGTTGTATAAATAAAGGATAGTGCTCGTTGTGTGACTTGGTATTGAGGTTTGCGATCCTACAGTGCAATACTATGTCAACTGAAGGTTAAACAACTACAAACTTGAGATCCAGTAATAAGAGCGCCCCTAAATATATTAGTTTACAGGTATGTATATCAGGTACAGCAGTAAACTTACTGGGACATACAAGCAGGTTCTTATGATGGTTGTTATTATTCCAGGTTTCTGTATATACCTGATTGTACAGCACCACTTTCAATCCCTTTTTAATTGCAGATATGGCTAACTTTTCCTTGGTACAGCACAGTAACCCCTATGTGGACTTACAGACTGAAGCTGGGTCCCATTCAAAAACCCTGCACTACACCCAGGATGTAAAAAAGGTCTGCAATGGTGGGCTTTCTACAGTTGGCCAAACATGAGCAGATACACTTGTTTGGAGAGGTTGCCAACCAAGTGGATCTTGCACCAATATGCCCACCTTGAGTGGTTGATATAGGGCTAATCTGATCATGGGACCTAGAGACCAATGATCGGATCACAAGGCCAGGAATGCAGGTGGTGGGATCAAGGACTACATCAATGAACCGATGCGGTCCTCGACCTGATGGGAATTTTAAACCCGATTGACATCTGGCTGTCTAAAGGCCCCCATATAGTGGCCAATAAGCAGTCAACTTTTGTCTTCTACACCTTTTCTTGTAGGCCACCTTAAGCAACAGCGGGGTGGCTACAAATTGAAGATGGCTAGCTTAGCATTAAATACAAGCCTCCACCCTGCTTTCACCATACTGTTGGTGCCATCAGCAGCAGTAGTCAACTACATAAGAGTTAAATTGTTAGTGACATTGTTGGGGGTCAAGTACAACATAGCTTACCTTGTGAAACACCATTATTGTTTTACCCACCTTTCTGCCCTGCCCCATTAAGCTCTCAGAATCTACCAGTGCTCATTACTATTTTGCTATGGTATGTGATATAGTGTTGATCTATCGATTCCAAACAGAGACAGTGAGTCGCCTCTAGCGCCCATTTCAACCCCCTCCTTGATACCTGACACTTAGTGGGCGTAGGCAGGTATCCTGTGAGTGTGAAAGCCAAATACTTCCCACCAGGGATATATTACTGAAAGCAGCACCTAGCATTATGTTTTATAGTGTGGGGAATTGGGGCATAAGAGAATTAGTGGTGCTTAGGGATTTTTGGGAGGATGCAATACTATTTGGTGTTGGGAAATGGAATACAGTTCATTAATACCAAAAAATAAAGCCAAGGAAATTTCAGGTGGCAGCATTCTTAAATCATATCTGTAAAGCTCTTTCTGTAGAATTTAGGTTTCAAACCTGTAGACAGGGCTGCTGTAAGTAATCATAGGGCCCATTACTACTAAGATAGCAGGGCTCTCCCCTGGGGACCCCAATTATTCGTCCGCTGGTTACCTGGGCCCTCTTGCGCACACGGTCACACCCTTGATCCACCCAGCCACGCCTTGATAATGACAAATTTCCATGATCCATCCATTCAAACACCAGCTACTCTCCCATGAACCCTTCCCTTTTTGACATCTGGGATTTACACTTTTCCATCTTGGGGCCCCTCTTTTACCAGGGTCTCCTGATTGCTGTACCCCCTTATGGAAACCTGCCTGTAGGACTGGAATTCTTAGGTAGAGGCAAAGAAGTCTGTTTGAAACTGTCAGGTTGAAGGGGTGATTCCCAATATACACTGTGGGTTGGTTGACTGTTGTCTTAGTAGACTAACCCACAACGAGGAATCTTCAGATGAGATTATGTACATTTGCTGCTCAGTAAGAGGATCTGAGTGTCATTAGTAATGATGCATTCCACAACAAAACTGCCATGGTGGGCTTCATTATAAATATAAAGCATGACTGTGTAACTGGCACCTTTTCATCTGAAGGATAACGGCCTGCAGGGCCAGAACTAGGGGTAGGCAGGGTAGACGACTGCCTAGGGCGCAATCATGTGGCGGGCGTACTTTTAAGGGGATCTTTTTTTTTTTTTTTTTTTTTTAAACACTGGTTTGCGTGGCCTTTAATAGTTTTCAATTTTATAAACTGCTTGTTTCAACCCCCTTTTGTACTCCCCACCTCCCTCTTGGCAGCTTCTAGCACAGGTAAACAGATGATTAGGGGCAATATGATGGATTTTTGGCTGCTGCTGGCACAGGTACAAATGGGGGCTGCTGGAACAGGTACAAGGGGCAACATGATTGCGGCTGGCACAGGTACAGGGTACAATATGAATGGTAAGGTGGGAAATGGTAATGTAGGACTGGTTGGGGGCACTGATCGAAGCCCTTGCCTAGGGTGACAAAATACCTTGGCCCAGCCCTGACGGCCTGCAATCCCTATACCCTCTGCTGTTGTAGGGCTTACATTTCAACAACAACTGAAGGGCAGCTGGTTGGGAAAAACGTATTTAAAGGTGGCCATACACGGGCAGATTAAAGCTGCCGATATTGGTCCTCTAGACAGTTTATCTGCCCATGTGTGGGGGCTCCCAATCGGTCCTCCCGATCAATATCAGGCCAAAAAACCGACCGTTCGGATTCACCCGATATCACCCAGCCGTTAGTGGGCATATCGGGTTAAGATCCACTCGTTTGGTGACCTTGCCAAACTATTTTTTAAAGCTATTTTAATGTCAGCCAATGCTCTCTCTCTTCATCCCCAGCTATTAAACTACTACCTACTTTTTGTCTATTGTCTCATAGTTGTGAAACTAATAGTGGAAGCACTGGTGAACATGTGCCCATCGTTTGTACCCCATAATGCTATGTTTTTGTTGTTTAAAAAACAAAATAAATATTTGCAGCTTTTAGGTGGAAAAAAGTTATATTTTTTATCATTATGCAGCATTTTCTTCTTCCTTCGCCAACAGTTTAATGTATACTCTAATTTCTTGTAGGATTTACTCACAAAAATGATCCTTTATGCCTACAGTTTGAAAAGTGTGTCCTGAAGCAATACATAAGTTTGTAAGTTCATACCATATTTTCTGTGCTCCCTATAGTTCATTATTTGCCCACTTACAGACCAAATCCTATTAAAATGTCGTCCTTCATAATTGCATGGCAATTTTTCCCTCCACCACTCTCAATATGTTTATGCTGTCCTTTCTCTAAGGGCCTGCATGGGCCAGTGTTATTAACAAAACATCAGTATCATCCTATGGCCCAGCACAAGGATGGTCACATCAGGCAAATTTCAGCTTGTTTGGCAACCTTGATACACTGAGCAAAATGATTGCAAATGATCTTCCATTGCAGCACATTGAAACTGACCACAGATATGTCAGCAAAAGTAAATAATCATGTAAAACTGAACCAAGGGGCAATTTCTTACTATTACAAGCTTAAACTTACTAATACCTTAATTCACAATGGAAGGGCATTTTAGGTGTTTTGTGACTTCATGAGGGTGACAAATTGCCCCAGGTGTTGTTGCCCTTAGTGCGGGAGCCATACCTTTCTTACTTCTGAGCCATATTCAGATTTAAAAAGAGCTGGAGAGCAACACAAGCCTGAAAATTGTTCCTGAGTGTCACAAAAGAAGGGCTGTGATTGGCTATCGGTAGCCCCTATGTGGATTGACAGCCTACAGGGGGCTTTGTTTGGCAGTAGATCTGGTTTATATGCAACTAAACTTGGATCCAAACCAGGGATTCAAAAATAAGCAACTACTTTGACGTCCCTGAAGCCAAGCGGTTGATGAGCAACATGTTGCTCATGAGTCAATCATTGGGGACCACTGCCTTAGCCAACACCGTTTCTAAGGTAGGCACCATCTGAGCCTTTTCCGGAGGGGTCCTAGAGGGGGGCGCATCGCTCTCTTGCATTACCTAGCTGAATTTCCAGTTTAAAAAAATGGAAAAATCTGCTTTTTTTGCAGCTCCTGGTAACCTTTTTGGCACTGCCGTCTGAGGCAAGTTTTTGAACTCACCTCAATGGTGCAGCACTCCTGGCCTTGGTGTAAGGCAGGGTTCCCCCAACCTTTTTCCACCCGTGAGCAACATTCAGATATAAAAAGAGTTGGGGAGCAACACAAGCATGAAAAATGTTCCTAGTTACTGCCAAGTAAGGGTTGTGATTGACTATCGGTAACCCCTATCTGGACTGGCAGCCTACAGGAGCCTCTGTTTGGTAGGACACCTGGTTTTTATGCAACCAAAATTTGCCTCCAATCCTGGAATTCAAAAATAAGCACCTGCTCTGAGGCCACTGAGAGCAACATTGGGTTTGGGGAGCAACATGTTTCTCACGAGCTACTGGTTGGGGATCATTGGTGTAAGGCTACCTGAAGAGTACCTGGTTCATTGTTCACTTACATTAGCCCTGCAGAAAAGTATGCCTTTATCCCAGCCTGAAATACAGTAACACGGAAAGGAGGACCACTGACCATGACCAATGTTCTTCTATACAGATAAAGCAAATCCTATGAATGTATACATATGAAAACTGTATATCCCAATGCTCATAGAAAAGGGTTTTCAGGTGTAATTTATTAGAGGGAGTTAAAGGCCTTAGCACAACTTAGAATAACCAGGCTATATGATTCAAGAACATTTCCATCAACCTGTATGAGGCCAGAGTTTCTAGCTGCTTGTGTTTGACTTTACAATATGAAAAAAATATAAAAAATATCCTTTGACATTTAGGGTGGTGGCACACGAGGCTACTGGGGAAGATTAGTCGCCCAGGGACAAATCATCTCTTCTTTGGGCGACTAATCTCCCCTAAATGCCTTCCCGCTGGCTAGAATGTAAATCACCAACGGGATGGCACTCGGATCGCTTCGGCTTCCTGAAGTCGTCCAAAGCTTTCTTGTGAGGCAACTTCCGTCGACTTCAGAAAACGAATCATTCTGAGTGCCATCCCACCGGTGATTTACATTCTAGCCAGCAGGGAGGCATTTAGGGGAAATTAGTCATGCGAAGAAGAGGCGATTTGTCGCTGGGTGACTAATCTCCCTCCGTAACCTCATGTGCCACTACCCTTACACCACTTTTCCAGTGACAAAAAAACAAGTCTGAACCTTCACGGAATTGAATGCACATAATTAGCAGAAAAGGTTTTCTTAATGCTCAAGTTTGGCTCGTTTTCATAAATTCCTTAATACCCTTACTGTGCCAGATTAAAAGTCCCTTTTATCTCCTGGTCTTTGCTCCATTTTTTAATATGACTTAAAACAAAATGTATTGTGCGCTTATATATAATTTTATGTAAAATTTAAGGAGTGTAAGTTGCTGTGTCTGCTTGAAGTTGTAGGTAGGTGGTCACAGGATCACGTCACTTTTTATCTTGTCTGTCTGTCTTATCTTTTCATAGATTGATGCTGGCCATGGCACAAACATGCAACTTTGCTCAGTCTATGAGTTATGGTTCTTTGGATATTTCTGGCTGATGTCCCATGTTCTTGCCTTACATTTCATGGTCCTGTCTGGAGTGTAGCTGAAATTATTTTTATTTTTTATATTTATCCATTATGCATGCATGATTCTGAAGTATACTGTATACTATATACCTTTTCCTGTCCATCACATAATTCTAAATACAATTTGAACAAATTATTAAATAATGACATTGGCAAAATCAAAGCTATGGTATAAGAAAAAAAAAATGTATATATTTATATATATATATATATATATATATATATATATATATATATATATATATAGATATATATATATATATATATATACACACACACTTACAGAGAAAGGATCAGAATCCACATATATACCTATTTAGAGAATACTCATTGTAGGATCCTGTGTGCATGTTATGATGAGAAACAGAGGAGAATTCCAAAATTGTTAAAATAATCTTATCACGTGTATCTGTTAATACCGTTTTTAGAATCTACCATGAACTTCTACTTTATTCATTACAACGTGTTGTGTTCTTAAATGTATGGTGCTTTATTGAATATTTTCCAGGGATTAACAGGCTTTGGTTTTAGCAAGATTACTTTTGATTAATCCCCGTCCATTCATTATCAACATAAATTCACAAGAACCAACTATAATTGGAAAAAGAGGTAGCTTGAAATTCTCTAGCCATACTACTATTTCGTAAATTTGAATCCTACAAAAAAGAATTACTAGTACAACTCCTTTTAGCAGCCAACGCACAAATACCTATACTATGGACACCCCAAGCAAGGAAAGATGGTCCTGAACTATATATATATATATATATACATATATATATATATATATATGTATATATATATATGTATATATATATATGTATATATATGTGTATATATATATATATATATATATATATATATATATATATATATATATATACAGGTATGGAACCCGTTATCCAGAATGCTTGGGACCTGGGGCTTTCTGGATAACGGATCTTTCCGTAATTTGGTTCTTCATACATTATCTACTAGAAAATCATGTAAACGTTAAACAAACCCACATAGGCTGGATATGCTTCCAATATGGATTACTGATATCTTAGTTTGGGTCATGTACAAAGTACTGTTTTATTATAACATAGAAAAAGGAAATAGTTTTTAAAAATTTGGATTATTTGTATAAAATGGAGTCAATGGGAGCAGGCCATTCCGTAATTCGGAGCTTTCTGGATAATGGGTTTCCGGATAATGCATCCCATACCTCTATAGATATAGATATATATATATATATATATATATATATATATATATATATATACACAATGTAACTCAAGAGAGATAATACAAAAACAAAAAAATATTCTCTAATCACATCATCAGCACACAGACTGCAAATTAAAAATTGAGAAATACTTACCTTGGGAAAAAATCCTCTCCTAATGTGAAAACAAAGAAGGGAAAAATAATGTAATTAAGGTACAGCAATAGAAAAGCAGCACATGTTATAAAATTAACAACATACTTTGGGTTAAAAGTCATTGTAGAAGGAAGCGTTTTTGGTAAAGAATATGTACTTTATGAATATTGTTAAATTTGAAACCATTTATGTAACTCCAGTGCATAATGTTTACCCACTGCAACTCATCTATGTATCATGTATCATGTTTCATAAAAGCTGAATACAAAAAATAAATTCACAAGAACCATACATGCTGATTAATTAAATACATTTTGCTGGGGAATATGAATGGAACATGGAAGGAGGCCATGTTAAGTTGTTGCCCACATTCTGCTATATCTATGGGCAGCAACCTGACTATAAGCAATGGGAAGGTAAAAAGGATAAAAGTATATTTGTAGAAGTCAATGGCAGATGTCCCTTTTACAATCTGAAGATGTTTCTTGACATTGTGATCTGCTCTGATTTTCGTACGATAATCTGAAAAAGCCTGGGTTTTCAGACGGCAACTAGAAAAAAATGTACGATTCAGGTGTCAAACAAGTGGTACCATTCGAATTGTTGCACATTTTTGTCTTGACTTTTCCCTCACCAACTTTTTTACTGCTGATTTTTGGATAAATGTTACAAAAGTAATAAAAAATGTAATAAAAACTTGCATTCATGGATGGAAATTAGGTTGACTTTGTTTTAATAAAAAATTAGATACATTTGAGTTTTAGTAAATAACCCCCTAAAGCTGGCCACAGACGCACAGATCCAATCGTACGAATCAATGTACGATCGGACTTTCCCATCTCCCGACCTGCCACTAACCACACTGTTTGCTTAGTCACATTTCAAGTGTTCTTCAGTGATACTTCGCAGATATAAGGCTAGAACACTATCGCAGTCTGTCAGATAGAGATCTTGTACGTAGCTCTATTATACAAATATATGCTTTTGATAAAGTCACTCATTTGAAACCTGAGTAAAGAAACCGACAGGCTCTTGAAATAAAAGCGGTTCCTGCAGTTGGCCCTTTCCAGTATACAGTATATATATATATATATATCTAGTGCATCAGAAACAAGGCAGAGAATATAAAATATTGTTAGAGAATATAAAAAAATTGAAGCAGCATAGTTATATGTGTGAATATATACTGTATTAATAGATAATGTTTTATCTTCAACAGGTGGGGAGATGCTGAACCCTCATGTGTTAGGGGGTCTCCTCCTGGTGGTCCTGCTCTTAGGTCTTCCATCTACCCAGTCTCAGAGCAACAAACGTAAGTGCCCTGTATAAGGTAACATGTTCATACCGGATCCATCCACTTACCTATCATTTTAAAGGAAAGATCACACACTCATAAGACAACCTCCTTATTGAATAATTAAAAGCAAAATCACACACTGCTAAGAAGATCTCATATAACTACCCACCCATCATTTTATTCAAATATGTGTTAACCGAATCAGCAAAGATAAAACACACCCAGCAAGATGAGAAATTTGCCACAGGTGGGGCTTTCCCCAAAAAAGCTCAAAAGTGCCAATAAACACACCAAGATTTAAAGAGAATCTCAAATAAACTACTGCTTAAAGGTTCCACCCAGTTGCTAGTCTTTCTGCATGTATTTCTTAAAGGAGAATTAAACCCTAAAAATGAATAAAGCTAAAAATGGCATATTTTATATACTGAACTTATTGCACCAGCATAACGTTTCAGCTTCTCAATAACAGCAATGGTCCAGGATTTCAAACTTGTCACAGAGGGTCACCATCTTGGAAAGTGTCTGTGACACTCACATGCTCAGTGGGCTCTGAGCAGCTGTTGAGAAGCTAAGCTTAGGGGTCATAGTAAATTCTCAAGCAGATAATGAGGTTGGTCTGTAATATAAGCTCATGCTACAGGGCTGATTATTAAATTCTGATGCTAGTTGTTTATGTGCTGCCATGTAGTTATTATCTGTATTAATTACTAATCAGCCTTATATTGTGACATTTCTATTCCATGTGTACTGTATATTGTGAGTGGGTCCCTAAGCTCAGTAAGTGACAGCAGCACAGAGCATGTGCAGTGAATCAGCAGAAAAGATGTGGAGCTACTGGGGCATCTTTGGAGACACAGATCTTTACTGCTAAAGGGCTGTGGTTGCTTTGGGCTGGTACAGAAGCACAAAACATAACAACATTTCTAGCTACTTCTTTAGTTACACTTAAGTTCTCCTTTAAATGTTAAATTAGTGAAGAACACTTTACAAATGACTTTTGTATTTCCTTCAAATCCGCTTACCCATTTTTACACCTCTTCTTTCCTTTCACCAGTTCTCCTTCTGATATTCTCCTTTTCTCCTGGATGTACCTCAGTGCCACCCATAAGTAGAGCATTCTATGAGTAGATTAGGTTTGGGTAGTTTAGATTTACATTATTGGTGTCTTATACAGGTACAGAACTTGTTATCCAGAAAGCTTGAGACCTGGGCTTTTTTGGATAAGGGATCTTTCCATAATTTCAGTCTCCATGTTTTAGGGTAAGGGCAGACATGAAGATTCGGGGAGATTTGTCGCCCGGCAATAAATCGCCTCTTCTTCGGGTGAGAAATCGCCTTGAATTGCCTCCCACCGGCTAGAATCGAAATTGCCGGTGCGATGGCACTCGGAGCGCTTTGGTTTCCTCGTGTGTCAACTTCGGGTGACGGGTGAACTGTCTTGCCTCGAATAAGGATTAATTATATCTTTGTTAGGGTCACATACAAGATACTGTTTTATTATTACAAAATAAATAATTTTTACAAATTAAAATAATTTGATTAAAATGCAGGACATGGACTCATTATTCAGAGCTTTCTGGATATTGTACGTAGTTTTACAGATTACAGATCCAATACCTGTACTGAGCAAAATCTTACAATTAAGTCCATTATTGTTGACTTACATGTATGTTTTTATTGACTTGACTCTTTCTTGCATACAGATAACCTCTGCGTGGCCTCCAGAGCGACTAGTTGCTCGGCCTGTATCCGGGCAGACAAGGGCTGTTCCTACTGTGCAGATGAGGTGAGATACAGTTACACCAGTCATGTTCCTATTTAAATGACAACTATTGATAATAAGCTATTATAATATTGTTAATAGCCTCTGATTAAATAATGAATATTTTGTAGGCTGTAGAAATGTATTTTCTGCATTTTAATATCCCTATCTGCATCACTATTGTATTTGTTACTGTAATTTGAATTACAAAATCTTATTTTCCACTCTAAGGGTTTCTCTAGTGTACGATGTGATCTGGCGGAGAATCTCAAACGATTTGGCTGCAGCGAGAGAGGGATTGTTTATATGAGAAGTGAAGTTCAGACCCAACAGGTAGGATACTGCCTTACCCTAGATATAACTCAATCTCTGTCTTACCCTATATATCACCCAACTTCTCAATACTTAGACCCTCAGTGTCACTTATCTCCAACTCACAGTCAACCCAGTCCCGTTAACACAATACCCAGTCCCGTTAACACAATACCCAGTCCCCGCTCTCTAATTTGACACACAAACCCAACTTTTTGACTCTATACCACAGTCCAGGTCTCCATTCCGATAGGTCCAGCTCTGAAACACCCTTAAAGAACCGGTAGCATCAAAAAATGAAATTGTTTTAAAGTAATAAAAATATAATGCAGTGTTGCCCTGCACTGGTAAAACTGATGTGTTTGTTTCAGAAACACTAGTATTGTTTATATAAATAAGCTGCTGTGTAGCCATGGAGGCAGCTATTCAAAGGAGAAAAGGCTCAAGTTACACAGCAGATAAGCTCTGTAGAACATAATGGTGTTATCTGTTATCCACTATTTATCCTGTGCCATATAGCCTTTTTCAGTTTCTGCCATTACTACTCAGCAGCTTGTTTATATGAACTATAGTAGTGTTTCTAAAGCAAACAGATCAGTTTTACCAGTGCAGGGCATCACTACATGATATTATCTTACTTTCAAACAATTTTTTTGGTGTTACTGTTCCTTTAAACTGGCTTGCTCTCCATCTCATTAGTCACAATTATATTTTCAACTTATTGCACAGGCCTAAACCTCCATGTCCAAGTACCCAGCTCATCAACTGGTGATCCCTTCTATTTTAGCGTTCAGGTTTCCCCCCACCCCCATAGTGAAATTCTTGCCACTTTAAGATCAAGTAGGTTATTAAATAGATATTATGCAAGTTCATAATTCATAAATTAACTTTTAGTATGATGTAGAGAGTGATATTCTGAGACAATATGCACTTGGCTTTCACTTTTTATTTGTTGTTTTTGAGTTATTTAGCTTTTTATTCAGCAGCTTTGCAATTTCAGCAGTCTGGTGGCTAGGGTCCAAATGACCCTAGCAAACATGCATTCATTGAAATAAGAGACTGGAATATGAATTGGAGAGGTCCTAAATAGAAAGATGAGTAATAAAAAGTAGCCACAACAATACATTTGTAGCCTTACAGAGAATTTGATTTTAGATGGGGTCAGTGACCCTTATCTGAAAGTTGGAAAGAATCAGAAAAAGGTAAATAATTAAAAAAAACCTATAAAGAAATAAATAATGAAGATCAATTGTTAAGTTGCAGAAAATTAGACATTCTATAAAATATTAAAAGTCAACGTAAAGGTGAATAATCCTTTAAGGGTTCAACTTTGCAGACTTATACATTTTTATATGTAAATACAGGTAACCCTTTTACTCATTGACCCACCCCAGAATCTAATCAAATTTAATCAAAAGCCCATTAAAAGATGCCGCACCCTGTAATACGGATAAACATATTGTTAAAATAAGCAATACTCTAGCTCTGAATTTTTGATGTCTTTACAGAACTATGAAATTAACACTCTTGTAAGCAAAACTCAAGTGGCCCCCCAAAGGATGTCCATGCGTCTACGTGCTGGGGAAGAAACCTCATTTAACTTGCAAGTGTTTGAGCCACTGGACACCCCTGTGGATCTGTATATCCTGATGGACTTTTCTCACTCTATGTCAGATGATTTAGCCAACCTAAAGAACATGGGTCAGGAGTTAGGTAAGTGGAAGAGTTATTTGTAAATAAAAGAATGGGTGAAAAAGAAATAGGAAGATTGAAGGTAAAGGAATGTCAGGGAGCCGGGAGCTCCCTTCAGGGAGGTAGTCTGGATCAAGGAGGAAGCCTTCTTGAGGGATCAAGGTCGCGGTATCCAAAGGGTTAGGCAAGAGGATAATCAGAGTTCAGGCTAGAGTTCAAGGGCAGGCAGATCAGGATCAATAAGCAGGAGTCCAGGCAAAGGGTCAAAACCAAGGCAGGTACAGGTATCAGGATGCAGGAACAGGAAACAAGGCTTGGAAACAGGAACCCAGGTTCAGGGAAGCTTGCGCCGGCGTGTTTGCACATGCCTGTTGCGTTGCGTTGCGGCGCTGGCGTCCCAGCGTCCACGTGGGCCGACTAGGCGCCGCCATTTTGGATTCTTCGCCCCCGGGAGCAGACGCGTCTCTTCGTGCTCCTGGCGGCCTTGACAAGAAGGAAGATTTGCATGTGTATTATCTCAGTTTTAAATATAGTTGTTATTCATCATGTCATGGTAAATGGGGACTTGTAGTCTTGCTTCCGAGGTAAAGAGTGATCAGTATGAATTTTTTTTGTCATTATAGAAACAATTGAGCTTATGGTCTATATGACTCGTCATTCTGTTGTCTCCCAACTTACTTATGTTTTCCTCTTCTTGTTCTTCTTGTCTTGATAGCTAATGTTGTAAGCACTCTCTCCAAGAATTACACCATTGGATTTGGGAAATTTGTGGACAAAGTGACTGTACCACAGACCGACATGAGACCAGAGAAGTACGTTTTTGAGAGACAGAAGAAATTTGTGGGTTCAGAAGAAGTGGTAGGAGAGGACCTTGTTGCAGGAGAAGGTTCTATGTAGCACAAGCAAACCATCTATAGCATTTAAATTCTGAAATTACTATTCGGGTTAGATGTCCTAATCATAAATGCAATATTTTTCCCCACCGTGCATTCCACTGGTGAGGACCGTCAATCATTGATAATGTAGAAGTACATGTGTGATGTCACTTGTCAAGCCTGCAAGACAAGACTATTTTTTGTTTAATGTATCTCTAAGCATTTTGAATTTAGGGAGCTAGACCAAACCTGATCTGTAAGGGAGGGCATGAACCAAAGTTTGGAATCTTCTGGGTTGCTTAATTACTTGGGTGTCATGGTAGGAACTGGCATTTGTAATATTTTCCCCCACTTTATCCCTCAGACTAAAGCAACCTTGGTTAGACAGCACTCCTCCTTTCTCCTTCAAGAACGTGATTCAACTAACAAGCGATGTAGAGAAATTTCGGAGTGAACTTATGAAAGAGAAAATCTCTGGAAACCTCGATCCTCCAGAGGGGGGGTTTGATGCCATTCTACAAACTGCTGTGTGCACGGTGAGCTTTTGAGCTCTTATTGAAATTGTAGCTAAATAAAATGATATATTATAGTGCAGCACCTTTATTAATGCTGAGTTATTTAAAAAATAATTGACTGCACGGAAATGCTAGCAGTTCTGGAATGTAGTGTGGACAATCTGATTCTCTTGCATGGAACCCAAAAAGATGGCTCCTCCATTCAATATTGGATCAGGATCCATTCAACTATTAGGGACGCTGAAGAATCCCATCAGGTGGAAACCACATTTAGTCTTCTAACACAGCATCCCATGTGACTAAATACTCAAATCTGTTTAGACTATCATCTTCCAACTTTGCCAGATGATCACATGTATCAGTGTATGGCCAAGTTTTGTCATTTTTCTGAAAGACGTGTTTGAATACCGTGTGTACTAAAGATGTTTTTATCCACCTAGAATCAAATTGGCTGGAGAAAAGGAAGTACTCACCTGTTAGTCTTCTCTACTGAGTCAGCATTTCATTATGAAGCTGATGGGATGAACGTACTTGATGGGATACTGAAGCGGAATGATGAACAGTGCCACTTGGATACCTCTGGATACTACACACATGACACCGTTCAGGACTATCCATCTGTGCCCACACTAGTTCGAATCTTAGCAAAGAACAACATCATCCCGATCTTTGCCGTCACCGACCACTCCTACAGTTACTATGATGTGAGGGTCCAACCTGTTGAAACAGTTGGGGGTCCTGCCTTAAATGACATGGAAATGAGACTTATAGCCTAGGGGTTAACCACACAAAGAGGGAAACAGACATATAAGACTTGTAGCCTAAGGGTTAAAAACACAAAGAAGGAAATAGATACTTCAGAGTAAAGCAACACGAACAGGTCTGAGACTATAGGGGACAGAAACAAGGTATTTTAACCCAGGTCCTGCCAACACTACCACCATTGATTGATTGATTGATTGATTGAATGGATGCAGCAACACAGTTATCTAGACATTGACAGCTCAATTTTTCATTATTTAAACACCCAGGACATGCAATAGTGATGTTTCCTTTTTTCTTGGTCCTGTAGAAGCTGAGCAAGTATTTCAAAGTATCTGAAATTGGAGAATTGAAAGAAGATTCCTCCAACATTGTGGATCTCTTGCAGGAGGCCTTTACGGTATGAAAAGAAAATACAGTGAAGGGTGAAAATTTGACACCACTGTCATGTCTTCTAAAAGTTGATTATTAGACTTAGATTAGAAGCAGATGTCTACTTGGTAGGAACATAATACTGTATATAAAATGGCATTGTGGTGCAGTAATATAGCTGCACATTGTAGGCTTTTGTTGGCAGTGGCATGGGTTTAATGCCCTGGGAACAGCAAAGTTCTGCTGGCACTAGAACATGTTTTGGACTGGGTCCCAAAGTTACTGCCATTGCTACGCTGTCAACTATTTGCTACAACCTCTGGCCATTGGGAGATTTAGGCTGACAGTTATTAGAGGAGCACAGAGGTTAGTTTATCATAACATATCCCTTATTATTAGTAGGGATGCACTGAATCCACTATTTGGGATTTGGCCGAATCCTTCATGAAAGATTCGGCCGAATACCAAACCAAATCAAAATTTGCACAGGGACAGGAAGGGGAAAAGTGGAAAAAAACATTGTTTCCTTTCTTGTTTTGTGACAAAAATTAATGTGATTTCCCTTTCCACCCCTAATTTGCATAAGCAAATTTGGATTAGCTTCAGTATGCCAACTTCTCATGCCTGGCCAAATCTGAATCCTGTTTTAAAAAGGCGGAATCCTGGATTTGGTGCATCCCTAATTATTAGTAGACTACCTCTTTGCTAGAAAGCCAAGCAAGGAGTTATCCAACTCTGCAAATTAAGTATCAGATTTTGGCATCCAGTCTTGCTCAAAATGATTCAGTGTAGTTGTGTCTAAATGGCTGCTCTGCTTCCGCTAAACCAAAATCCATTACTCAACAAACATTGATCATCGTCAATTCAGTCTATAAGTGTTTCTGTATTTGTCTGTATCCACCTTCCTAGAGGACAAGTGGATCTGCACATCTTGCTCTAATTTAGCCCAACAATTGTATTGTAATCAATTACCAAGTAGCCATTAAATGATCTGAATAACTGATGGGTTACTAGACATAGAGGAAACTCTGGGCTTTTGTTACATTTGCCCCAAAGAAGAGCACATTAACTTTTTTTTTGTTTTTGTTAAAGCAAATTCGCTCCAGGATGGATATCCGAGATGATAACACCCCACGTGCAATGAATATCTCAGTCTCATCAGAAACAGCCAAGGTTACCGAAACAGGATCGTTTCAAGTCACCCGCGGGGAGGTGGTAAGTGCCAGTAGGGCCAGAACTATGGGCAGGCAGAAGAGGCATGTGCCAAAGGCCAAATTTCAAAAGTGTAGGGACACATGGGAGGAAGGGGTTAATGAGTTGAACCTGTGTACTGCTTTCAGTAGACCTCTAAACTCTGCTGTGGCTGGGGGCAGAGATTGGGGCCCAGTGCCAAGGAGATTTGCAGCCAGGGGCCCAGGGGGGTTGTGGGCTCCTGAAGGTGGCAGCCCCAGTGGGCCCCAAACCCTCCAGTCCTGCACTGAGTGTAACTGATTTCACTTAGGCTAATGCCACATGTGGCAGATTCAGACTTGTGTGGCAGTAGTCTTAAAGAGTGATAGGGATTGATAAAATCATTTAACCTGATTGAGGTCAAGTATGCAGAAATGTTTGTTTTACCATGAGAATTAAACATTGATGATGTTAAAGGGTTTTTTGGCATGTGTAAGTCACATCAAAGATAACCTTTACAGACCATGAAGGGTAACTTTAAAGTCATCCCACCTCGGTTGGTTGCCAAGATTTAGAAGTTCAGTTTTATCATCTGCTGACTGAAAAATCCAATATTTAATTCCAGGGTACCTTCAAAGTGAATGTCAAGGCTTTAGAGCGAGTGGGCAACCAGCATGTGTGTGATCTACCACCGCAGGACCAAGGGAGCCAAATTCTTCTCAAACCTTCCACCTTTACAGATGGCCTTAAGATTGATGCTTCTCTGATCTGTGATAGCTGCCCCTGTGAATTGGTAAGTGCAACCTATAGACACATTTTAAGAACTCCTATTTGTAATGAGCTGAATGGCAACATACGGAACATCCTTGTTTTACCAATTCCTTATTCCTCCCTGTTACAAGCCAAAATACTCTTCTATTTCTTCTACAGCAAAAGGAGTTGAATTCAGCCAAGTGCAGCTTTAATGGTGACTTTGTGTGTGGACGCTGTGAGTGCAGGGAACGCTGGTGAGTTTCACGTGTGTAATCGGATATGTAAAGATATGGAGATCTGTTTGTTTTTTTCCTAGAGACTGAATAGGCTCAGGGTGTGCCCCAGGTGATAGTAGACTAGGGTGTGTACTGAGTTCTGGATTAAAAGGGATATTGATGTCAGTTTTCCTTTTCGGCTGAGGGCATTTCCCTCCAATATTGTAACAGTTTCTACATCCTTTTTGCCAATTAAAGGGATCATTTACCAGTCTCCTGGGTGCAAGAGCACTAAAGGACGCAAAAGTGTGCCCCATAAAGATCATCTACGGAGCACTTGCTCCCAGGGATGCGCCACTCTTTGTGCGGAATGCTGGATCAAAAATTCTGTCCTTGCTGCCACCTCGTACCTTAACCCCCAGCCTCTACTGAGTCAAGTGCGACTCTAGGCTCAGACTTAGGGTTGCCACCTTTTTAAAAAATCTTTACCGGCCAGGGAAGGGGGCTGGAGGATAGTTCTAAAAATGGGGGGGCTGTGATGTCATGGGGTGGCATAGCGCTGTCACTGGGGGGCGTGGCCATGACATCAAGGGGAGGAAGAAAAGGGTGGGCTGAGGGGTGCATCTGAGGCAGGCCGGGAACAGTTTGAATGGTGATCACAAATTTACCGGCAGCTACATTGCCGGTAAATTTGTAATACCGGCCCCGGCCTGTGCTGGTAATTTACTGGCTAGGCCGGTGAAATACCGGCCAGGTGGCAACCTTAGGCTCAGTCCACAGGTCTCAGCACTCCAAGACAGAGCAGCGGCTGTGGCTATTTGCACAATATCTCATGCAGTGAGCAAAGTGCAAATAGTGTAGATTGTGTGCTTTTTTCTGTAACTCACAGCTACAAAAAACTGCTGCATTTTTATTATTCCAATAAGAGCCACAAACTCCCTGTGGCATATCACCCCTTAAAGGAACAGTAACATTCAAATGAAAGTGTTTTAAAGTAATACAAATATAACGCAGTGTTGTTTTGTAGAAGAAAAAACAAGAAAAAAGGCAGACTTATTGTTCTACAAAATTCACCTTCCTCTCACCTTAAGAGAGAGGGAGGTGTAATTTACTAATATCAGTTCATTTTCCTACTCTATTTTCAAATGACGGTCGTGAACATATATTTTTAATTTATCTACTGAATTAATTCACCTTCTAATTAATTATACTGCACTGGCACTTTAAATGAATGAATTCAATTTTATATTGATAATTTAATATAATTGCTATCTATTTAGCAGTAACACTTTGTAAATTCACCAGTTGATTCATTTGGCCAAATATATTACAAGTAAGGGTACAGCCTTTGAAATCAGCTTGTTTATATGAACTATAGTAGTGTTTCTGGAGCAAACAGATCTGTTTTTACCAGTGCAGGGCAACACTACATCATATTTTCATTACTTTAATTTACTTTAATTTTTTGGTGTTACTGTTCCTTTTATATACATTTAAAGCATTAGCCAAAGTTTCCTGTTCCCTAGCTGTTCCAGTTTGCATAACAATATTTGTTTAGAACTACAGTGTTCCCGCTTCATTAGGCTTTATTTACTTTCATTATCACTGCCTCTGTTTTTTTATGTCCCACAATGAATACCTGCATAGTGAACAGGGCCATTTGTGGGTGAAATGCCACCTGAGGTAGCTGGCACGTTGCTCTGCTTTGCTTGGACTGTGTTCTGAGTTGAAACAAATTGCTGGTTACAAAGTGGACATTTGTCTCTTAAAGGGGCGGTTCACCTTTAAAAGTTAACTTTTTGCATGTTCTGCAATGGCTAATTCTAAGCCATTTTCCAAATGCCCTTCATTTTTAATTTTTTTTTTTTTTTTTTCGATTCTTCTTCTGACCCTTTCCAGCTTTCAAATGCATAGAAAATGCTCTGTAACGCTACAAATCTATAGTTATTGCTACTTTTTATTACTCATATTTCTATTCAGACCCTCTCCTATTCATAGCCCATAAACAATAATGTATCCAATCCACGGCACTTGTTGTATATATTGAATACAATTCTGCATCCCTCACCAACAGCATCACTCTCTACACTCTTCCCAGGTATTGATAAGATTTCCCAACTTCTCTTGTCCTGTTCACTTACAAATCATTCCTTTGATCTTACACACTCATTATTAAACAATATATTCAATTCCTCTCCAGCTTCTGGTATGTTCCCTCTTCATTGAAACATGCCAGTGACACACCTACTCTTAAATCCTTAATTTGATCTAAAAACTAGTGAAACACAGGGACACCTAATCATCTGCATGAAATTCCATTTCAGTAGGTGCAAAACGCCTTAACATACCTTTGTTTTGAAGAGCACTGGAATCACTATGCTTCATCAATTCTGATGAAGGGAGGGTGAAACCCCCTGATGAAGGGAGCTTGAACCCTCCCCCCAAAACGTTGATACTGTTGGTGATATTATAATGAAAAATGGGGACCATCCCCAACTGCAGAGAATTGAGTGAGTGCGGAGCTGTGTACAAAAATTGCTATCACTATGCCATTGCCAGTAGAAATGTGTTAACAGGCAAAAGGGAGAACTTCATGCATTAATGGGTTTCCACAAGGGATTTCAGTGTTCTTCAATACAAAAGTATTTTGGGGCATTTTGTCTCTGAAAGGTGTTTTTGTGCTTCATTCCCCTAAAAGCCAGTACTGGGTGCTCTAAACAACCCAGTCAACTACATTGCCCCCTCATCATGCGAATGCATGAACAAGAACGCGTGTGAATACGTAGAAGAGTGCATGCACCAAGTATACAAATAAAGCTGGGGACACAAGGGTCTGAACTAGGGGAAGGCTACTGAAGAGTTACATGCCTGACACCCCTCCACCTTTGCGCCCTTCTTCTGCATACCCCTAGACCTAGCCCTGCTAAAAGCTTTTCATTCTTCTGCACCTGTATAACAGAGGCTTTTCTGGGGTTGATGCCACCCCCTGCATGTACAATTTTAGTGTTGAAATGGGAGGAAATTCAGCTTTTGTACATGGATTGTGTAAAAAAAAAAAAAAAAAAGTTACTAGGGTGGCCCTCTGGCTGCTGCCCCACACCTGCTCACCAGCCCCTTCCCCCCCTCCCACTTGTTCACCAAGACTTCACCATGATTGGGGGAGGTAATGCAGTGGGGAGTGACAGTTAGTTAAGGTAGTGATAGGGTCTGGGTTGGTGGGGCCCACAGGGTTTTTTCCTGGTATCCCACCAGTCCAGTCCAACCCTGTCCTCCGTAACTTGATTCACACGGCCACCTAAGGCAAGGTTTTCACCTTGCCTTATGCAGAAGAATATCAGCCTCAACCACAATTCGAATTATATTAATAAATAATTATACGCTCTATGAAATAAGGGTTCATTACGCAGACACAGGTAAAATCCGTATATGCCACCTAGTGGTTTAAAATACACACTGCATTACTACATGAATAAACAAATGCATACGCAGTATATCCAGTGTACTTCACACATCATTTGGCATGCAATCATTTCCCTTACAGCCAATACACATAAAGCATGCTATTCCATAAATGTGTCAACTGCCAAGGCCAGCTTTTGTTTAACTACAGTAGCCATGATCCACAGCAAGTGCTGTCACCCTCCCTTGTTTTTAAATACAAGATGACTATTTATCTTTCAGGATGGGAGAAAATTGTAACTGTTCCAGCACAGACACCAAAAGCACTCAGTCATGTATAGCACCAGAAAGTAAGGAGATTTGCTCCGGTAGGGGTGATTGCCTCTGTGGTACCTGTCAGTGTCACTCGGAGTCCCCCAGCCAACAGTTCCAAGGGGAGTTCTGCCAGTTCAATAACTTCCAGTGCCCACGATCTCTAGGATACTTGTGCAATGGTAAGAAAATTAAAAATTAATACATTTCTTCCATAAAAACTCCAAACAGGGCGGCTTTATGCTGGGGAGGTCAAACAGCAGTCTTGTATAGTGGTTCAAGTATGACTGAAAAGGGTTTTCTGAGCACTACCCTCTAATAATACATATAGTACTGCTAAAGTAAAGTTCAGCAACACTCTGAAGGAAGATCTCATGAAAAAGTCATAACTATAAAAAAAGGTTGCGGAATCCAGAAAAGGGTCTTATGTAGGCATTGAAATGTACCAGGGCAACCAATCAGAACATGGCCTCCATTTGTCTACCTTGGAGTATGCTGATTTGTATTACCAGTAACTACAATAGGGCAATTTAGTCTATGTTAAATTAGATCATGATTTCTTCTATGCTACAATGATGTTTCCGTTTCTTACCAACAGACAGAGGGCGCTGTCATATGGGATCCTGTGTGTGTGATGCTGGCTGGGAAGGAGAGAGTTGTCAGTGTCCTACCAGCAACCAAACATGTCTTGATAGGAATGGGGTAAGTGAATGGCATATTGGAGACGGGTAATGTGAGGTGGGTATTGTCAGGGTCTAAAGATTTTATTACTACAGCTACCAGCACCCCTAACAGCATAAAGCTGGCCATAAACGCAAAGATCCTATCGTACGAATCGAGGATTTGTACGATTTTCAGACCGTGTGTGGAGAGTCCCGACATTTTTCGCCCGGCGGAGATCGGTTGGTCAACCGGACAGGTTTGATTTTGTCCCGACCGTCCCGCGGAGCGCTCTCCTCGTAATCCGATCGTTCGACCATAGGGCCGAACGTTCAGATTACCCCCGATATAGCCATGCCCGTTAGTGGCATATCGGGGAAAGATCGGCTCATTTGGCAACGTCGCCAAACGAGCGGATCTTTGCGTCTATGGCCAGTTAAAGTTAAAGCAATATTCTAAAAGGATACTGTCATAATATCCCTGCCCAATGCAGTGTCAACCCAATATTACATCCCAAGAACAAAAAGAACAACGCAAAGGTAACTTTATGTAACCCCCCAGAGTACTTTCAATAAATATTATGCCTATCTCATACACAGAACACCCCAAGCGCATGGGATAAATGTATTATTTGTTTCATGTATAATACCCCAGAAGACTTTATTTTATATTTACTTTAATTAAAATATAATACCCAAGGACACATGGCAGGATAAACAAAGAGTCCGATTCATGTATAATCATCTAGAACATATGGCAGGATTAATGCAGTGCCCAATTAATTTATAATACAGGTATAGGACCTGTTATCCAGAATGCTTGGGACTTCTGATTTTACAGATTACGGATCTCTCTGTAATTTGGGTCTACAAGAAAATCATGTAAACATTAAATAAACCCAATAGGCTGGTTTTGCTTCCAATAAGGATTAATTATATCTTAAAACTTATACACTTAAGTGAACCACCACATATTGATTTCTATCCCATTTCATTCTCCTCCTCTCTGGTTTATAGGAATATTTATATCCATCATATACAGAATGTAGAGGACCATAGCTGATTTTAAAGACACTAGAGTATAGGGAGGTAATGGGCACACAATAAATAAGGCATGGATTTGACTTATTTTAATTGCTTTTTTTTTTTTGCTAGCACTTTCTAAAACGTGTATAATGCACATATTGTTGGGGCAGTTTAAAACCTACAATAACCTGCTCTAATCTCCAGGGTCTGTGCAGTAATCGTGGGAAGTGCGTGTGCGGGCGCTGCCAGTGTGATATCGTGTCGCAGTACACAGATGCCACATGTGAATTCTCCTATTCACTGGTAAGTGAGCATTAATGCATGCTGACAAAGTTAAATAAAATGATTTTGTTTTTTATAAAGACACTTTCACACATTGCGGTGCTGTAGGAGTTGTTTCATTTGTTTCTTTAAACACTGACCTTATCTGTGGCAGTGATACCAAGTTTACCTTGAGGAAGGGTAAACTTGTGCTCTGTTTCTATGCCATTGCATATACTTTCATAGATAATACTGAATATGACAAAAGTAATGTTGCCTATAAACATCCAATATTATTTTGATGCATCCATAAGTGTTCATTCTTATGTGTGCCATTGTATTGGTAGCGCCAACTGGGTGTGTGCGAAGACCTACGGACATGTGTGCAGTGCCAGGCCTGGGGAACTGGAGAGAAAAAGGGCAAAACGTGTGAAGCATGCGAAATTACTATTAAAATGGTGGATGAGCTGAAGAAAGGCAAGTATTTGGAGATAGATCTGCCCTTGAGCATTTGACAAATATCCCTAAGAAATTCAGACTCATTAATTATATTTATTATTGGGGCAGTGAAAATGTAAACGACAGTACGATTCGGCTATATACACAGCACCCAGATTGTTCTGGGCTAGATACGTCTATCACCAGGGTTAGAGAGATACCTAGACGAATCCCCGAGCTGCAATCAGATCCAGTATTAGTACAAGACAGAGTGGGTGCTTACCCTAAGAAGTCAGCCTCAGTTAGGTGCCCCTTGAGGGAGGAAAGTCCTCTATTTATACAAAATGAAGAGACTTTTCCATTTCTGCCATGAACATCCAAGTCATATCTAGTTGATTTTAAACTGCACCCCCCCATCAGCCCATTTTGTGGGGGCCCCAGTTTTTTTGCTTTGTAATTGGCCCCCTCTTCTCTAACTCCACCCCTGTTTCTATCATTTATTTCCTTTCCTTTTATTGTGGCAGTGGATGAAAGAACTGAGAACTGTACTTTTCGGGATGAAGAAGACGATTGTACCTATGAGTACGCAGTAGATCCAAATGCAGTGCAAGGAAACTACACTGTGCTGGTCAAGAACAAAAAAGGTAATCCTAACCATTCTACTCTTCCCTAGTTCCTTCATGTACACTTCATGGTTTTCCCAATAGTTGTTTTATTTCAGTATCCTCCTGATAACCCTTCACTGTTACCCTGCCTACTCTATTGCGCATCTTATCTTCTCTTCTCAGCCAGTTCTGTAGCCACTACCAGTCTTCTAATACACGTTATGTTTTTCCTTTACTGGCCTATTGCAAACCAACTGTCCTGCCTGTTAATACTGAGTTACCCCTTACTCTTTCTTTATCTTTGATTTACCTCCATGAACCATGCCTCTTCTCTTAAACTTCCTTCCTAACCATGATTTTTTTATTCAACAGAGTGTCCTCCTGGAGCCTTCCTCTGGCTTATTCCTCTACTCATCTTTCTGATGCTTCTCCTTGGGCTCTTGTTGCTCCTTTGCTGGAAATATTGTGCCTGTTGCAAGGTGAGAATGAGGACAGAAAAGCTCCCAGGATAGTGGATATTTGTTGTGATGAGAGGGCAAAAGTACAAAAGAAATGAATGGTAATGAGGAGATGAGGACAAAGGATACTCTAGGAAGGAAGGAAACTCTAGAACAACCAAAGACATTGAGGGTCTTATTGTAGCAAATTTCACTGGTGCATCACATTTAGAGAAAAGGGGCTCATAAAAATATCTTTTATTTTTCAGGCTTGCTTGGCAATGCTTCCTTGCTGTGGACCAGGTAAGGAGAAAATTCAACTGGCAAATTTCAGCCCAGACCTATTATGAATTCTGAGCCTATTCATAAAATATTTCAGCCTCAGCATGTTCATAGCAATCATACTGCTCTTCTGCAGCAACTGCATGATGCACTGACTCTCTTACAGGACGATCAGTGGGATTTAAAGAAGACCACTACATGTTGAGGCAAAGTCTGATGTCATCTGATTACCTGAATACCCCATTGGTGCGCTCAGGGAATCTCAAGGGTGGGGACACGGTGAGATGGAAGATCAACAACAACATACATCGTCCACCCCCCTCTCCTGGAGCTTTGAACCCCAAGGAGCTTGGTAAGTATAAGAAAGCTGTTGGAGAATTTAGAAATGACTTCGCATCACATAATTAAGCAGCTTAGTTCTTCAAGGTTCACTAACCCCAGCCGTCTTTATGAGCACAAGTGGGTCTAGCAGTGCAGTGGATACATGAATACATATTCCTGTTCCTAATTAAGTGGGTGTTTGGACATAATATATTCATGGAGAAACTTTACAGATACTCCTGGTAGACATATCTAACTCATGATGTCATTCGTTTTAGTTAGGAAAAGGGCTTTGTGTGCCAGATAATTCAGGGTGAATGCAAATCGGATATTTGAAAGAGAGTAAAAACTGTGTCATTTTCTTCTTTTTGATGCAAGTCCCATATGGCGTCTCAATGCGTCTGGCCCGGCTGTTCACTGAGAACCTGTCAAAGCCTCAATCCCGCGAGTGTGCCCAGCTGCGTCAGGAAGTGGAGGATTCGGTATGCAGGGAAACACTAGAATGTGTATTGCTGGGGTGCTTTTGGTCTTCTTCTTTCTTTGGTCTACAGAAAAATTAGATGTATTATTTATTTTCTGACTATTCTCCAGTGTTTGCCCTATGTCTGCACTCTATAAATCACACCCACAGCTTGGTTAACTACTTTTCACTGTATCCTATATTCCACAGCTAAATGAGGTGTACAAGGTGATACCTGGGACCCACAAGGTGAAACAGACGGCTTTCAGGTTAGCTCCTGCTATTTATAAAACTGCCCCTGTTGGATTTGTTACTGAAATTAGCAAAACTAAAACCCCTTTACTCTTTTTTTCCCCATCCAGGCTTCAGTCCAATGCAGGAAAAAGGTATGACATATATTGTTTCCTAAGCTGTTTCCTATATTTCCTGTTTCCTTTTATCTTCTCTAGTGCTTCTCAATGCTCTCCCAAACTCTCCTTGTTATGCCTTATTGTTTCTTTACCTTTATCCCCCAGGCAGGATCACACAATTGCAGAGACCATCTTGATGGCTCCTCGGGAAGCTGAACCTGAGATTGTAAAGGTGACAGAGAAACATGTGACACAGGAGGCTTTCCAGGACATGAAGGTTACCCCAGGTTACTATACGGTGACATCAGACAGAGGTGAGGAACTGATGTTTTTTATTTCTTCTTTATTCCTTTATGTCACTTGTCCATCTTTCTGATCAATTTTTCTGTTCCCAGATGCCCATGGACTTGTGGAGTTCCAGGAGGGGGTTGAACTGGTAGATGTGCGGGTTCCTCTCTTCATCAGGGAGGAGGATGATGATGAGAAGCAGCTGTTGGTGGAAGCTTTGGACGTTCCCACAGGAATTGCCCAATTGGGGAGGAAACTGGTCAATATTACTATTATCAAAGAGCAAGGTAAGAGTGTGGTGACCTCTCAGGCTCACTGAATGGCATCATATTTGCACATCCATATCACAGCTACACTGCAAGTACCTCACTGCAAAAATGTATAGAGGTCACAACTTCAGGTAAAGTGGTCTCTTTGGCTGTGGGTAGTGTTCAGCTCTGACTCTCTGAGCCTCTGACAGACAGAAGAGGAGGCCAAGATAACAGTACCTTCTGTCCAGTATGAAGACCACCCACAGACAGCAAACCTGGTAGCTAGGGATGTAGCGAACTGTTCGCCGGCGACCTAGTTCGCGCGAACTTCGACTGTTCGCGTCCGCCGCAAGTTCGCGAACGTCGCCAATAGGCGTTCGCGTCAAAAATCGTTCGACCATTCGACCATTCGATTTCTTCGACCGCTAAAATCAAAGGATTTTCGTTCGAATCGAACGATCGAAGCCATTGGATTGAATGAAACCATTCGATCGAATGGCTACGATCGTTCGATTCGAACGAAAATCCTTCGATCCAATGATTAAAATCCTTCGATCGTTCGGATCGAACGATTTTCGGATGTTCGAAGTTCGTGAACTGTTCGCGAACTGTTCGCATTTTTTGCCGGTGTTCGCGAACGCCGTTCGCGAACACATACTCGGCGGTTCGCTACATCCCTACTGGTAGCTGCTGAGAAGTGAAATATCTGAAATAAAGCAAGATTATTTTATTGTTTAAAATGACACACATACCCATAAATGTGATTGCCATTGGGCATAGACCCAATTCTTTCACCAAGCAAAACACGTTCATCATACAGCTTAGCATGATTTTTCGCATATTTGTCATCCAATGACATCACAGGTATATAACATAAATTACCTATTCCATATTCTGCAACAATAAGTACCTAGCTTGTGTAAACTGTTTTTTACTTATGAGCCACATTCAAATGTAATAAGGTAGCAACACAAGTATGATAAAAGTTCCTGGAGGTGCCAAATAAGGGCTGTGATTGGCTATTGGTAGCCCCTATGTGAACTGGCAGCCTACAGGAGGCTCTGTTTTGTAGTACACCTGGTTTTTATACAACCAAAACTTGCCTCCCAGCCTGGAATTCAAAAATAAGCACCTGATTTGAGGCCACTGGGAGAAACATCCAAGGGGTTGGTGAGAAACATGTTGCTGGTTGGAGATCACTGGAGATGTAAGGAATTATGTAATAAAAGACACTAAATTTGGCCAGGAGCAGTAACCCATAGCAACCATTCAGTACTTAGAATTTACCGGTCACCTGTATATTATTGGTTGCTATAGGTTACTTCCCTTGGGCAAACTTTGCCTTTTATTACATACTGTATGGGGGTTTGACCATTGGTTTCCCCACCAAAGTATTTCTGCCAGCAAAGACCTGCTGTGCTGCCTGTTATTGAGATTATGGCAACCCCTTGTCACTGCTGGTACAAGCGTTTTTGGCATGAAAACACTGAAAAGTACTTTTATATAGGGATGCACCGAATCCACTATTTTGAATTGGGCCGAACCCCCGAATCCTTTGTGAAAGATTCGGCCGAATACCGGACCGAATCCGACCCTAATTTGCATATGCAAATTAGGGGTGGGAAGGGGCAAAAAAATTACTTCCTTGTATTGTGACGAAAAGTCACGCGATTTCCCTACCCACCCTTAGGATTCAGATTCGGTTCAGCCGGGCACAAGGATTTGACTGAATCCGAATCCTGCTGAAAAAGGCCGAATCCTGGCTGAATCCCGAACCGAATCCTGGATTTGGTATATCCCTACTTTTATATAATCAATAATATAATCAAAATCCACCAGTACAAGTCATTAAATGCATTATGAAGTGGCACAGACACTTTTAAGAGTTTTTTCACCAACAAACATACACTGGCAGAAAACCACCAGGTATGATATTAGCATCATTCTAAACAGTACTATCTGTTATACTAATGTCATGACCCTCCTGTGTCTGTTTGTCGTAGCCAAGAGTATTGTGACGTTTGTGAAACCTGCCTACACCTACAACCGGCAGGAACAGGTTGCTCGTGTCCCAGTTTCTCGGGAGATCATCCAGAATGGAAAGACACAAGTCACATATCGTTCCCAGGACATGACTGCTCGGGAGGGAAAGGTAAAGATGGCAATGGAAGACACACACATATACTTGTTTATACAATTTGGTGGAATTCATAAAACTGGTATAAGTTAACAAATCATAGTAAGAAATCAGTAATTACAAATTAGTCAGTTGAAATAATCCTAATGAATCTGATTGGTTGGTAAAAGTTCCAAGGATGGAGTAAAATGACTTGCTCTATTCACTATAATCTGTTTCCATTTAGGATTATACATTCTCCGAGGGAGAGCTCACCTTCCAGTCAAATGACACTCAGTCAGAGATTCTAGTCCCTCTTCTTGGTCGGTCAGAAGTTGACACTTTGCTGGGAAAAAGACAAGTTAAACAGTTCCTTCTAGAACTTAGTAATCCTAAATATGGGGCCAAGATTGGCAAATACCCACAATGCACCATCACAATTGATGACACTGCAGGTAAGGCAATGATCCAGGGGAATAGTGCTGGGGAAAATCTTGGGGGTGAATGAAAGTACTAAATTTCTTTCTCCCCCACAAGATGTTATACAAAAGGCAATGCCAGTCCAGTCTGTCCAGTCACCCAGTGGAAAGATAGGTGCTCCTATCAATTTGAATGGCCAGGCTCTCAGTGCCAGGAAAATCCGACTCAACTGGATGCCCCCCCCTGGAAAACCCACAGGGTACAAGGTAAATAATTGTTTTCTGATATGAATTATTTACATATTAATGACAGCCGTATGACTCGCTATGGTGTTACACCTTGAGAACACCTTGTCCATGGAAACCTAAATAAGTATATGAGAGGCTGTTGTTACCTCTAACATTCCTGTTTGGTTGACCTTGCCACCCAACAAAACAGACCTGTGGCTCCTGGTCGCTGCTTCTATGGTGGCCTTCAGGTTGGGCTTGCAGGACTATGTAGTGCTGAAAATATGCACTCTCCTTGACTCTCAATCCCAGCTGTTTTAGAAACCCCAAAGAGGGGTCAGCTTCAAAGTTTTAAGGACCTTTATTATAAAGAGATTATGACACCATAGCAGGGCTATGGCATGGGATATGGAGGGTGTGACCATGTGACCAGACATGCTGTAACAATGGCAGAATGAAACTACAAACTGAACCAGGAACTATTACTTTACCCCCTGATCTCTTTTTAGCCTCAACCCTTCCTCTGTATCTGATAAATAAGTGGCTGTGCTTGTTTCCATATTTATCTGGAGATATAACTGGCTGGTGTTCTACACATTCCTTTGCAAACTTAAGTTTGGCAGTGCTGGAAACAGATTAATTGTTTATTTGCTCATTAATCTCTGTGTTGGATCTGAGCCTTGCGCTGGAATGGTCCATTAAAATCTAATATATACCTCGTGCATTTGTATGCCTCTTGTGGTTGCTTAGGTCAATCAGTCCAGCAACCATAAATCAGAGTTCTACCATTCTATTCATTCTGAGCTAAGGTGTCATGCAGGCATGCCCTCCCTACTGCCCACTCCCCTATCTTCCCATAGGATTAAGCTGTGACCATCTGACAGTAGACAGGGGCATTTAAAAAAATAAATCATGCACCGAATCCAGGTTTTGATTTGGGATTTAGCCAGATCTGAACCTTTTTCAACAGAATTCAGATTTGGCCAAGAGCCTGGTAAAACCAAATCCGAACCCTACAAAGCATGGCCTAAAAAAATACAACCCTGAAACTAAGGGGGTCCAGCCTGAAGGCCCGTTAGGATGAGTGCTTATTTGCTACCCTGGATACTCCTGGAACTTTAGTGGGGGGCTGTTACCACAATGTTTCTATATTGGTTTTATGTATCTGTCACCTTTTTATGAGATAAAGGGACCCAGCCTGAAGGCCAGTTAGAGTAAAAATAGGTTTGAGGGCTTTTTCAACCCTGTGTAATATACTGGTCACTAAAACATCCCTATAATAAGTCAACTGCCCAGTGCTACAGGTACAAAAAAGTGTGGCTGTTTTTGTAGGTACGTTACTGGATTGAAGGAGATTCAGAGTCAGATGCCACTGTCCTGGATACAAAAGTGCCCTCTGCAGAGCTGGTCAATTTGTACCCATACTGTGACTATGAAATGCGCGTATGTGCATACAATGCTCAAGAGGAGGGTCCCTACACTGACATAGTCACCTGCCAGACCTTGGAGGACGGTGAGTTGTACACTATGTTATAAAAACCAGGCAAGGGCATATGGCTGTCTGTCAGATTTGATTAAAGGAAAACTATACCCCCCAAACAATGTAGGTCTCCATTAAAAGATACTGAGTAAAACCGCTCATGTGTAAAACCCTGCTTCATGTAAATGAACCATTATCATAATAATATACTTTTTTAGTAGTATGTGCCATTGGGTAATCATAAATAGAAAATTGCCATTTTAAAAAATAAGGGCTGCCCCCTGGGATCGTAGGATTCACTGTGCACACATACAAACCACATGTAAGGTCACATGAGCCAATTAACAGACAGAGTTCTGCCTTTTGCTTCCTCACTTCTTCCTGTTACAGTTAGTGTTGTAGTATTTCTGGTCAGGTGATCTCTGAGGCAGCACAGATAGAGTCACGAAATGGTGGTTCAATGCAAGAGATGTAAAAGGGCAATATTTATGTAAATTATATAAACTATCTGTTGCTTAAGTATTCATTTTGGGGGTATAGTTTTCCTTTAATATACAACTTCCAGTTACCCCAAGGCAGCCTGCCACTTGCTCATGCCTGGACTAATTCATTCCCAGGTGACAGAACATGCTTGGATAACAATATCTGCATGATATTCCTCTCTTCCATTACTTATTCCTCTACATTTGATTTTTGCACAGTACCCAGTGAACCTGGCCGCCTGGCCTTTAACGTCATTTCCAGCACAGTGACACAGTTAAGTTGGGCAGAGCCGGCTGAAACTAATGGTGATATCACAGCATATGAGGTCTCCTATGCAATGGTCAACGAGGACAACAGTAAGATGGCTGCTCCGCCAATTCCTGTCTTCTCTCATTTTAAGCCATTTTAAGCCTGAACTAGATTCATAACAAGTAGCACTATGGGCTCAAGTTAAATTCTCCATTACACTGTACCCTAACAATGTCCCTTTCTTTACATATGAATATGTATGTCTTTATTTCCTGTGACTTAAATTCCTGTCTGTTCTGGCAGAACCCATTGGTCCCATAAAGAAAGTCCTGATTGAAGGTCCTAAGAAGCGTATGGTTCTAATTGAAAACCTACGAGAATCCCAGCCATACCGATACACCGTGAGGGCCACCAACAAAGCTGGGTGGGGGCCAGAGAGAGATGCCACCATGAACCTAGCTACACAGCCCACCCGCCCAATGTCAAGTAAGTAGCAGAACTACAGAGGAACTAAATGTTATAGTCCAGTCCAATACAGAAAGTCCCTTTTATTACCCAAGGGATTGTACCCTCTTTGGGTTTAATATACAATCATCTCTACATTTATATGCCAATGGATTTTAAAATAATTAAACAAAACATTAACAGACCCCCTACACTGTGTATAAATGGTGTCACTACAGAGGAAGCTGCAGGAAAGCCTGGAACAAACATTTATTATACACACAGTAGAAATGTGTTTGGGGTGGGGCTGGCCCATGGATGTCAAGTTATACTTTCCATGAATACTGTTCTGCCACAAGACCATTGACATTTACGCACAATTCAACTACAGACTCCGGTAGGGAAACAAAACTTGGGAATCAGAGTAAAGAAAGATGGAACATTTACAGTCTGATTCTTCTGAGCATTTAGGGAATGGGGAGCACTAATTGGCATGCATCAGTAGAAATGTAGTCGTCAGAAGAGAAAGAAAGCATTGGGTGCCGTATGGATGCTTTATTGCACTATTATGACTGCTGTAAAAGAACCCTCTCCTGTCTGTTCTCCACAGTTCCCATTATTCCCGATGCTCCTATTATTGATGCTGAAGCTGGGGAGGAATATGACAGCTACTTGATGTACAGCAATGATGTCCTGCGCTCTCCAGTGGGCAGCAAGAGACCCAGTGTATCCGACGAGTCAGGTGAGACTACCCCAAAGCATAACATAGATTCTAGGGGGGCTATAGACAAATGGGTACATTGCAATCCTCTCTTGTGCTGTTGTGGATATCCCTTATATTGGACCTAATACAGAGACCAGGTGCAAGGATGCAATAAACTACAGACCCCTTCTGCTGGCTGTTAGCACCCACACGATAGTGTGTGGAACTCTGTTGCTTCCCCTGCCATCTTTCCTCCACTCTGTACCCCTCTCCATCTAAGCCACACCCTGTCCCCTGAAGGCCGGCGCTGGAAATATGTCCCTCTCCTGGGCTCGGAGTTGGACCTGCGGCGGGTCACCTGGAAACTGCCCATAGAGATCATACCACGCCTGTCCGTCAGCAGCAGTCTGTCCACTGACAATGAGAGCTTGCTGGACCAGCCTGTGACTACCAGCTCACTGACGAGGAAAGGGACCATGCGAGCAACCGAAGAAGGTGACAGAAGGAAGATAGGGATACTTTTTTTCCTACTGCCCCTTTCCCAATGCCATCAGTGTAATGTGCTAACAGCCTGTATGGGGATCTGGGGTACCCTGCATGATGCTTACAGGGTGTGCTTTTACTAGTTTACCTAAGCTAATGACTGTCTGGGACACTTTGAGGTGGCTGTTAATTTATTTGGTTAGGTTATACTTGGGTATTGTTTGTACAGTATTGTGGAATATGTTGGCACTTTATAAATACATGTTAATATTACACAAACTTTAGACATGAATCCTATCCTAATCACCCACTCCCCAATACAGTATACACAGTAAAAAAAGGTTCTTGCAACAATGTGTTCTATTTGAGACTAACTGATTCCTGCATTTAGTAGAGGATTTGAGTGAATCCAAGGTTTTTAGGTTTTTTTGTCGGCTTTGTGTTTAGCCAAATCCCTAGACCTTGCCGAACCAAATTCAAATACTTATATTGGCAGGATCTGGATTTGGCCAAAATCTTTGGTCTTCAGATATTGATTGAAGTACAGCACCACAGATCTTTTCTGTAGATAAAAATGCCTTTCTTGGAACACTGGCAGGACCTGGATAAGCCTGGATAGAAATCCTTGGCCTTCAGCCACAGGAGAGTGGAAAAGATACAAAAAAAAGTTATTTACCCCAGGCCTAACCTACGGTTTAACTACAAATATAGGCCTCCTTAAAATACAAAGATTTCAGCCCTGTTTCTAGATTAATTTTCAAAGCCGACATTCAAGTATTCTATCTACTTTGTCTCTCTGTTTTAGGGAGATGTGCCTTATAGGAGTTGCACTACTTGCACTAATTGTTTGTATCATATTCAGGGCAGCGGTGGCCACACCTTTGCGATTGGGAAGAATTATTAGATAATGATCTTTTACCACCTTTTCTAATCTCCCTCATATCTCACTCTTTTATATATTTGATGCATTTCAATTTAATGATCACTGTAGAGCTCTCATCTTACTAGCATGGTTGGTTTTTCTCTCCTGTAGAGCAACTACTTAATGGACGCACAGACTTTTCCTTCTCGGGGGGCAGTCTCAACCGTGCCATGGTATCAGGGTACCAGCAACTCAGCCCCCACGTGCAAAATGAAACCTACAGGTTTGGTAGCACCAGCTCCCAACATACAACCACAACAGTCATATCAGGGCAAGGTGAGTGTTTCATTTGGAAGGGTTTCATTATTTATTTCATCCCAGTCTCATTATCTAGTGTTGCAATGACATCCCTTTAATACTGGTCTCTAATACCCAGCAGTTGGGTTGGAGGCAGCCATTCTCATTGCTGAAGTCACTGCTCTCCTGCAGTAGTAAGTCATAAATGTTTTGTTTAAAAGTTAGAGGTATCTAATGGGAAAGACTTTTAGAAGTGTTAGGGAATAATCCAAAGACCGGAGATCATTGAGGTAGAAGGTTGAGGAAGTTTATTAATTATATAATAAACATACACGAGCGTCGTGGGTTCTGTACATAGTATAACACAGAACTCCAGAACAAAGACAAGACCACACATTATATACCCTTCGAGAGAGGAACTTCAATGGGGATGGCCTCTCTAAGGAGGATAGGGAGTATTGTCAGGTATCTGTCATAGTGTCTCAGTGTGCAATTATCTAGTGTTGGCTAGTTATGTGAACGAGAAGGGAGTAACACAGTGGGAGAGCTTCAAGGCCAGGGCACCTGGTAGAAGCAAAAGGATAACATAACAGACTACTGATAAGAACCTTCTCGGGTGGCACACTGTCTCCTGGGTAGTCTTGAAACAGTTCCTAGAAGGGCCCCATGGGCACTTTGAAACTGCTCAGTCCACCATGGAGGGGGGCTTAGGAATGTGAGGGTCCATACAGGGCCTGCAAGACTTTTCCTTCCACAGAAGCTCCTGCAAAAGTGCCACCTAACGCTGGGTTCTGACCTTGATTTTCATAGTCACATATGAAATCCACTTGCTGCTTTACTTATCTGTATTTGGGAATGTATTATTTATGTGACTGCACTACGCAGCCTAGTAATATACACAGTCAGCCATGAAGCATGAAGATTTCACATGTGGATAGTATTAAAGGGGTGAGGTGGCAACATTACCCATCTCATTTAACATGATTTCTGTGCACCCATTTCACTCTACAAACTCGACTTAGTCTCTGTCTTCCCCTTTCTGTTACACCTTTGGTCTCCTGTCATTTCCTCACAGTCTCCTGCTGTCTTTTTTTCCTGCCCTTCCTGCAGAGCGGGTTGGTTGGCCCCTGCCACCCGTGCAGGAAGACCCTCTGAGAAGATTTTCAGGGGCACAGGTGATGGGTTACAATGGCACCTGCAGAGTCCGGGACACAATAATCATGGCTGAATGTCCCAGAAGCACACTCCTGGGAATAGGTACCATGGAATTACGTCATCCTCATGCTGACTGGTCATTGCTTCCATGGATGCTCAACCCCAACCCCCTGAATGCTGAATCCCCAATCAGTTTGATCCAACCTTCCTGCTAGAGAATGTGCTGTATTAAATAATAATACTCAGTATGTGTAGGCCATCATCTTCAACGTTGGCTTCCCAGCAACTGTTAGACTATATCCCCCAACATCCAAACAATAGCCAACAGATGGGAAGCCATTTATTGAAGATAAATGATATATAGGTATGATGCTGTCTCTTCATGACCTTGGGGAGCCCCAGATTAAGAAACATGATGCTAAAGCAACTGGTGAGCACTAAACTGGCTGGTTTTCAATCTAGAGTTGATCACTACAAAAAGCTTTTGCTCCGCTGCTTTCTCAAGTCCTTTGGGTTTCCATGAAATATAATTAAATCACTGAGCTTTTTCACATTGGTCCAAGAAGAGCAACAATCAAGGAGAAGTAGGGGGCATTGACATTAGGGAAAAGTGGTGGTGGTGGGGGGGGTGGATTGCCTGAAAAGGTTTTGTGGTTTGGACAAGTTTGGATCAGGTGGGTGTCGGTTGCTTCACTCTAGGTATTTTAGTGAGAAGACTGGATTAGCTTTCCCAGTTGCTTGATCTTAGTGGGGCTAATGCAAAAATTCTCTGGACTCTAATGTGGGTTTACCTTTTAACACCACTAGTCATTTATTTAAATTTCTGTCATTAAGTATGACTGTTGGGTGGATGAAATCTGCAGCAATAAAGTCAAAACAAATTATACTTTGTATTATTATAGAATGCAGCACACTTGAGGACAGGAGGTATATTGCATGAGTCACTCCTTTTAGCCATCTGTTATCAGAGGAGCTGGAAGAGCATGTGGGAATAATCATTATACCCATGATTAGGGTTGCCACCTGGCCAGTGTTTTACCGGCCTGGCCAGTAAAAATGATGCTTGATGCCAATGTTATTAATAGGAAAAAATGGCAAAAATATAGGAAGGCAGGTATTTTTATCCAGAAAAGGTGGCAACCCTACCCACAATGCCCAGCAGCCCCACTGGACTTAATCTTATTGCCTGGCTAAATAATCAACCCTGAACCTTATGCTCGGCTGCTCCACCCATTCCTTTATCCCACTGCCAGAGAGACAACTCATTGCTGGTGTCTCTGGCTTGGGGGGGGGGCTTTAACCAAAACTGCTATAACCATCATATTCAGTCACCTTGGCCTGGGCATGCATGTAGGCCAATCTTATTGCGTTACCATAAAACAAAATGGAGGCACTTTAAATTAGTTGGAATAACTAATTGCAGGAATTTAGAGCAATGGGAACAGGTATATCTAATAGATATAAAATCCTATAATCTTAATTGAGTGTTTCCACACTGTGAGAAACATTGCTCCATGTCATTATTTTTCCCTTGAAGACCAAATTATCAGAGCAACCATGAGGGGGCATTTAATTACCCTGAACTATCCTGTTTTGGGAATAAAACAAATGAATCCCAACAGCCTTCTGAATCTAAATTCAGATATCTTGACCAGGACTTAAGATGGCATGGAGAAGGCAATTGGGATAAGGCTATTGTGCTTGCCAAAACAGGAAATATTTAGGTGGGAGTGATAACAAAACAAGAAAAGTTTTTCAGAAAGAAATTTATACTTTCCCTTTAAATCGTGAAGGTATTTCTACAGTTACCATCAGTTTTTATGTAGTGCCTTTTCATCATTATTAGTGGCAGGTTAAAAATGTGTATTCTTCCATTTTGGTAACTTCCTGTTTGGCCCTTCTCTCTTTACAAACAGGTGCATCAGGGCAGAACAGACTGGGGCTCCCCCCACTCATGTTAGGAGGAGGAAGGGGTCGCACCCACTCGGAAGATGTGAGGGATGCTCTGACAAGCTTAGATGTGGCTATACAGGGTGAGTATATCTTCTTAGCTGATCAAGCTTATGGTTACCTCTAAATGAAGGCAATATTCACCATATTCTCTCCTTGTAGATACACGTCTTTCCCCGGGGATCCCCGACACCCCCACACGTTTGGTATTCTCAGCCCTGGGACCCACCTCCCTTAAGGTCAGCTGGCAGGAGCCGCAATGCGAAAGAGAGGTTCTGGGATACAAAGTGCACTATCAACAACTGAACGGAGGTGAGTATCATATTATAAATGTAATAATATCAATTCTTATTTAATCTGTTGCTCATATTAGGATCTAGACTTCTTCATTGGTGTTCATTTCCCTCTGTCCATTGTTACTGTTAAATACTCATAGCTCACATATCCCAGCAATGACATCATACCTATAATACCAGAACTAGTACAATGACTTCATTTGTCTCTCCATCCAGGTGAATCAAGGACCATTGACATTACAAACCCACAGCAGAACTCGGTAGTGGTGGAAGACTTGCTCCCCAACCACTCATACATGTTCCGGGTGAAGGCACAAAGCATGGAGGGATGGGGGCCCGAAAGAGAAGGTGTTATCACTATCGAATCACAAGTGGATCCTCAGAGCCCACTCAGCCCTGTACCAGGTACCTTCTTGGAATAAGAGTTAGATATTGGGGAGCACCAACCATCGAACACAGGGGATGGTGTACAGGGTCAAATAGTTAAACATGTATCAGAAAAAAGAAGAGAAAGAGCTGACCCATATAACTGCACCCTCCCATCCACGACATCCGAAGCTCATGCGAAATGGTTAATCAAAACATAACTTTTAATACGTAAAAACTAATGTCCAGTATGCAACTTTAAAATATCAGTTAGCAGCAGGAGGCTGAAATAGGTGGGTTCAATTGGTTATATGCTGTTGCACCTATATAACATACTAATAATCGAAATTATCATTTCGCATATTCAATATGCACCAGTGATAGAGTGTAGCCGCTGGAAAGTCACCCAGAAGATACCACTCACAGTGCCAACCCCTTCATCCACTTTCGAGAACCCTCCCATAGACTGGTTAGATAGGCGTACCGCGTACCACGCTAGTTTGTGCCGGTGACCCAAGGCCGTTATCGTAACAAAATGTTCGATAGAGTACAGTGTGCCTCAGGCACATCAAAACCTAGATTTGCTACTAATGCTGGCCCTCGGATCCAAAAGAGCCTCCAACCCCTTCACCCACAGAGAGTTCCCTCCCAATCCATGAGAAAAGCTTGCCCTTCTACGTCCCTATCAGTAGTCCTGCCTAAGCATCTGCTAAAAGTGTGCCTGACGCACGTTTCACCTGCCAGTTGCGGGCTTTGTTGAAGGCAAAATGGGTCAGCTCTTTCTCTTCTTTTTTCTGATACCCTCTTAGAATAACATCTTAGAATAACCGTCTTCAGATAAGGTCATGCTTGCCTACATGGTCTGTGTATCTCAGGATAACCTTGTACCAAACTAATTTTAACAGAATGTTAATATTTGCCTCAGCTGAGACAAGTAATATGGCAACTCTCTCTATATGCAAAATTATGTGTCAAACGGCACACAATGTTCACGCAACCTATCCACTTACACTGTATTGTAGTGCATGTATAAATATATATATACACACAGACTAGGATATTAAAGACTGCTTATATTGTTTTTGTAATTGCATATCTACCTACCTTTGGCAGGATCTCCATTCACATTAAGCACCCCCAGTGCTCCTGGACCACTGGTTTTCACAGCTCTGGCCCCTGACTCCCTGCAGTTAAGTTGGGTGAGACCCCGAAAGCCTAATGGAACAATCCTGGGGTACATGATCACTTGCGAGATGTTGCATGGAGGAGGTGAGCGCTCATAGTATAAAGAAGTCCCCATTGGCAACCTACTGAGCATACAGTCTGGTTGATAAGAATAGATCTAGAAAAGCAAGCAGTTTATATAAAGCACTGTATCCTTTTCCTTTTGTCTGCTCCAGGGGAACCACGAACTATCTACGTTGAAGGTGACAAACACGAGACTTCCCTTACGGTTCCTTTCCTGAATGAAAATCTGCCATACAAATTCAAGGTCCAGGCGAAAACAACACAGGGTTTTGGACCAGAGAGGGAGGGGATAATTACTATTGAATCTCAAGATGGAGGTGAGAATTTGGGATTTAATAAAATAAGCGATCACGTGGTTTGATCATTAAGAAGTATGGAGAGGCAGAGTACACAAAAAAAAAGAAATGCAGTCAGATATAGCTGGCACCAATATCTTGTGCCTCCAAGATAGGTAGGATGTGGCCCACACTTTAAAGGGTGTTGCACAATTAGCCACAAATCACCCCACTCTTCTGCAGCTTCTCTTTACTGGTGAATGTCATTATTTGTTCCCTAAATGAATATCAGGGAAGGCTCTTCTGCTTCTTTTTCACTCCTTCCTCTGTATAAAGGAGGCTGTCATGCTCCCTCTCATTACCTACCCTATCTTTTCCACAGGAAACTTTTCTCAATTTGGAACACAACAGATCACACGTCGGGAGGTGTTCAATCTCCCAGAAGAATACACGCAAAGCAACATCACTCAATCCACCCTAACAGAACCATTCTTTTCAGGTAAGAAAACTCAGGTATTTGTATTCAGAGATTCAGGTATTCATATATTTTGTTGCTCAGGAGCGAACACTCCTTAGCGTGAGTACCAAATATTGGTTTCCATTTATAGGTTGGGGATGTCAAGTTACACTTACCAATGGGGCAGGGTGTCCAATCATATGGACCAAATGTGCATGTCTCTTTGGGGAACAGTGAGTTAGTAAATGAGATTTTTGAACCCTCATATTGGAAAATGAGAAGGTGTATAAGGCAGTGTATCATTAGTAGTTTCCGTACTATCCCCCATATGTAATTAAAGGAGCTTCCCAGGAACAGTAAAGCATAGCAGCCAATAAGATGTTTGCTTTAAACAGGTGACCAGTAAATGCTGCCTGCTGATTGGTTGCTATGGGCTACTACTCCTGGTTTATTACATAAACCCCTATGTCTTTTACCTATAGTTCAGTGGGTCTCTACAATGTTTTTGGGTTTTTTTCTGTTTTGCTGTGGGGCAGATCCAGACTGAGAATTAAAATAGCCTCTGGCATTTCAGGTACACAGAGGCCCAATCAGCCCACATAGAGGCCCAAACAGACCACACCAGCCCACTAAATAGTGACTTTCTATGGCACCTTATAGCAGCCCCTCTGGCATTTGCCAGAACCCACAGATTAACAGTCCAGGCCTGCTGTGGGGCTAGGTAAATTCTAGTTATGCCACGGTCTCTTTCCCATAGTCAGACCCAATTAAAAGGACATATCATGGATTCCCATTTTCCTGAGAAAGCAGAAAGCAATCAATGCTAATGAAAATGGAAACAGGTGTTATACAAAGATGACTTACCTTAACCACAGTGGGATGAATATACATTTTATAAATATCTTGTGTGCAGCTGCATCTGCCCCTTAATCCCTGGGAAGTCAATTTGCTACGTTCTTCTGTTGCTGCAGTACAATTCCCAGCAAGAGTTAGGCATGTAGTGTAGTCTAGTATTGTGTTGGACTATCCATGGTGGGCTCTTTCTAACACATCTCCAAATTCCTCTGCAGATGGAATGACTGTGACCACTCGCCGTATCGAGGGTGCCAACACAGTTACACAACAGGTCACCAAAGAGCTTGTCACACGGACCATGATGTCTGGTGGCTCCCTGAGTAGGCAAGTGGAGCGTCAGTTCTACGAGGCATGAGAGGGATATCTCTCATCATATGACTAATCTGGACATTGACTTATCACTCGCACTTTGTTGCCAAAGCCGCTTTAACCCTTTCCCTCCTGCCAGAGTCTAAAATGAGCATCTGCTCCCGCAATCCTGGAACTGGGGTGATATATTCAATAATAGATGGGCGCACTGAGGAGTGTGAAACATCCAGTCCTTCAATTGTTGAAAACTATAGCTCCTTCAGACAGAAGTTGCTGGAAACTGTAGATTTTGACACACCTACCTTAAAGCATTTCTATTATCAATGCCCAGCACACAATAAACAGGCAACCTACTGCTTTTATAAAACGGCAACTCCAATAATCCTTTGCTTGAGGTTCCTAAGAATGATGTTTTAGCTAAAAAGCTTTACAGTACATAACAGGCCTTTTTTCATAAAATAATAAAAAGCCTGACTCTAGCAATGCTACATGATAAACTTTGTTTCTTGGGGCATGGGAACTGTCAAGATCCGAACTAAATGCATGCTTTGAACCAAATCCTATTTAAAATACTTTTGTTATTGCAATGTAAATAATAACTTGTCCTTTTTTATACTGCAGTTGGGTGAAGAGGTGGAATAATATACTTTGTAAATTAAACAAAGAGGGCACTCTAGTGGCCACAAGGGGTCTATATTAAATAGAGGAAGGGGTGGAACAAGCGGAAACGTTGGTAAAAGAGGGTGTAGCAAGTGGCAATACCTTGCTTATTCCACTATGGACCAGCACTGGGATCAATCTTAATATAAGAAAACTCCATAATCATCTTGTCTTTTCTATTGGTGAGGTATGGAAAGGAGATTCTAGTCTGAATTCAGGAGTTTGCTCTAATATCCTTAGGCACCCCAAGCCGCTCTGCCAGTGAGCTCTCTGATTCTTGCTCTATCTGATCCAGAACAGAGAGAATATACAGTTTCTTTTTTTAAGCATATCATTGTAATGCCAGCCTTACATGTATCACCTCTGCCAACCTGTGCAAAATGGTACACTACTTTAAAGGTATACTGTCATGGGAAAACATGTTTTTTTCAAAAATAGTGCTGCTCCAGCAGAATTCTGCACTGAAATCCTATACTCAAAAGAGCAAACAGTCTGCCAGAAAGTAGTTCCATCCTAAAGTGCAAGCACAAGTCATGTGAGTGGGGGCAGCTGGGAAACTGTCAATATGTCTAGCCCCATGTCAGATTTCAAAATTGATTATAAAAAAATATGTTTGCTCTTTTGAAAAATGGATTTCAATGCAGACTTCTGCTGGAGCAGCACTATGAACTGATGTGTTTTGAAAAAACATGTTTTCTCATGCCAGTATCCCTTTAAGTTAATGTAAAATGACAAGTCAAAAAGAGTTTTGTCCACAGTTTTGTCCACCTATACTAGCAGGTGATTACAACCAGATAATATTTGTATGGTTCTATAACTATCAGGGTCAACTTGGTCACAAAAAGAAATACTGTGTGTGGGGGGGGGGCTAGGCAAGTCAGATGGTTTTTCTTCCCCATTTGCACTTCTGCTCTTCCTCTTCTTCTCACTGGGAGACAGTGGGATTGGAATAAGGCTATAGATGTGAGCAGGCAACAGAAAAATATGGGGGGGAGCTGGAACAACAAAAGGAAAAAGAGTAGGGTTTGGATGAGGAAGAGAGGAATGGAGAAAAAATGAAAGGAGAAAAAGACAAATAGAAGAATACATATAAAAAAGAGAAAGTGTTGAAAGGACAAAGAATGTGAGAAAACATTTAAATGACAGTGAAAGAAGCAGAGCTACAGAGGCAGTAACTGCAATCTGGACCTGAGGGGTCCCATGGGTACAATTTATTAGATCTTATACAACACTATTCCATTTGTAAGGAATGTGCATGGAATTAGTAAACTAGTGGCCACTAATGAAATGAGGGCAATAAAGAGGAGAGACACCACCAATTTTTTATCCAAGAGATTCATCCAGCCACCACCTATATACAGTAAATATTCTAAAATCCTTGTATATATGGTTCCAGCGTTAACACATTATAAGTACGA